>VZRH01007183.1:62806-131974 GCA_013397555.1 Urocynchramus pylzowi | reverse complement strand
TTCGGGTTCGGCCTCGCTCGGCCCCGCCCGCTGGCAGGCGCCACGCGGGAGCGCCGAGCTATTCCACCAGCCGCCCTGCGGGCGCGGCGCCCCACCGCGCCGGCCGAGCGATGCGCTCTGCCGCTCTGCTGAGTGGGCCTGTGCCGGCTCCATGGGCCGCCGAGCGAGGGGTGAGCGGGAATGGGAATGGGAATGGGAGCGGGAATGGGAGCGGGAATGGACCGGGAATGGAGCGGGACCGGGAATGGAGCGGGAACGGATCCGGAACGGGGCTCCTGTGCCCCCCTCCCCTCACCTCGCGGGGGTTCCGAGCTCCGCCCTGCGGTGCTGGGCCGGAGCGGGGGCCGCGATTCCTCCCTCCCCTCAGGTTGCCGCCGAGTGTCAGGAATGTTGTCGCGCTCGCCCTCACGCGTCACGCAGTGCCAGTGTTTAAGTCGCACGGAGGTGAATTGAGGCCGCAGTGTGTTTGTTTGTGCTTGTTCTTTCTCTCTAAAAGCAGCTTGGAAGTTCTCCAGGCAGCCCTTGGTTTTTCCAGCTTCCCCTAAAGCATCCAAAGCCAGGACTGAAGAAGTTCATGGAATTAATAACTTCTCCGTGCTGTGGAGGTTCTCCATGGCTGCAGGATCCCTGTGCAGGGTACTCCTGAGCAGGACTGGATCCTGCAGTGTGACAGTGGCTGGCATGGAGACCAGGGTGTATCCCATCCCCTGGGACACAGGAAGGAACTAGGAGGGTATCAAGTGTTGCTTACGGCAGCTAAGCCCAAAGTAAAATCAGGTGGTTCATTGGTACTGTGGAATTCCTTGCTGAATTTGTTCCCACTTTGGGTGACAATGGACTCATTAAACCTTTGGTCTGAACAGTTGTGGTTACCCTTATGTGCCTCCTGGAATTTCCTAGATGTCCAGTAAGGGTGAGCACCTCACTGGGATTATCTCTTCTTCCAAAAAATGCCAAGTCCGCAATATTTTGGCCAAAAAAAACCCCACAAACAGTCTTTTCTAAAGTTCTTGGCAGAGAGAATGATAGGAAACCAAATTAGCCATGATATTAAAAAAAGAAAAAAAGCATTATGAGATTTCTTACAAAATCATGAGTCCTATATTGAGAAGGGAAATAAATCTTTATTTTATAAATCTTATTTATCTTATAAATCTTATTTTTTTTTCCCTGTGATTTTAACACGTTTAACACTGATTCTTTAGTCACTGCAATTTTAAGAGGAATTCCCATTTTAAATTTGCCTTAATATGTCTTAGCTCAACCCTCCTTCACTCAGTAAAGACTGGCAAGTCTTGTGCTTTATCCAAGATAAAACTGGGCAAAAGCTCAGCATTTCCTTGTCAGAACTCGAGTTCAGGTTTTCTAGGAAAAACCCAAGAAACACAGAAGCTTTTCCTCCAGTCAGTGATCTTTTTGGCTTGGTCTCCCACTTCCCTTGTGCCTGTGCTTTAAAACAAACGTGCATCCCAAGTTTTCTCTAGAGGCCAAAAAGAATCCCAGTTATTCTACATACGGTGCCTCAGCTGAGTCTCTTGATTGCTGAATTGCTGAACTGTGTCTGTTCTAAGCTTTTCTTTTTGCTTCCCTGTGCTGAATTTTAGATTTGCCCAGCATGTCTCCACTGGCAGAGAAGGACAGAGCAGTTGTTCAGCTCTTGCTCGACGCTGGCACTTGCCCACGATGCGTTCTGAGGTTCTGCTGCGTGGGGTCACAGCTGCTCTATAGACACCCACACCAGGTTTGTCCTTTCTTGTGTTCTTGGGCTCTTGGCCTCAAAGGAAAAGGAGTCGTGTAAAACTCTGCTTGTGCCTTTAATGTGAAGGAAATTTATGTGAAATTGCAGAATTGCTAGGGGGATGCAACTGAAGATTTGCAGAGCAAAGGTTGAGGGTAAATCAGAGAGACATGCTGTTGTTAGACATCCTTCTTAGCTTGCTCTCACCCCCTGTCTATGCTTTCTGTCTGCTGGTGTCTGTCTTGATTGTTTTACCTTTGCTCAAGTTTACACTCTCCACAATTCATTTTTAACATCTTTCTTCCCTATCCTTTTCCATTTTTTATCAATTATTTGAGGAGTGTTCGTTCGTTGTGCCCTTTTTTTATCCTTTTGCATCTCTACCTGCTTTTCCTCTGAGTTGCAACAACACAGTAACTGCTGTCTTCCTTACTGAAATCCTTTTAATGAATCCTTCTTCCTGAACTATGGCTTGTCTCTCATCCTTCCAGGAATCAGAGATGTGCAGGTAATTGTTAATTTTTGAAGGCTTCCCTCCTGATACAAAGTTCTTACTCTGTATGTTTAATTTCACCCCCGCCTGTGTCTGCTCTCTCTTCTTTTTATTAGAGTGGCCAACTCTCTTCCTGTTGAGTTGAAGGAATTAAATTCTAACATAATCTGAATGACAAGAAAGCACTAAATGTCTCTTTTCATGGAATAGCGTTGGGGCAAAGATAAAAGGGTTTCCGCAAGCCAGGTCTGGAAAACGTTTTCATTCTTGGGTGATAAACAAGTCTATTCAGCAGTATTTTCTCTGGAAATTTCTATTTTGAGAGAAATGCAGCTTGGAGCTGCTGAACTGTGTCTTAAAGATGTCTTTGGGCATAAATTCCATGTTGTTAGTTCCATACACTAAGCATCAACTGGAACAGTAGTGCCCTGTGGAACTGTGCTTGTTAAAGAGGAGCAAACAACCAGGGTGTGTTTCCTCTGCTTGTGTTAGGATCTGATGAAGGATTTGCAGGAATTTCTGAAGAGCAGCCAGGAAAAAGAAGACACAGTCTGTTTGGAGGTGGCTGACCCTCCTTGTAAGAGAAGCAGGCTTGAGCACAGCAGGGAAGAAGGTGCTGGTGATGTGAAGCACAACGGGGCTGTCCCACAGCTTCCCTCGGCTGGCACTGGGAATGCTGCCATGGAGAGCTCTGCTGGGAAGGTTTGCAACGTGTGTTTGGGCGTTCTGCAGGAGTTCTGTGAGGCTGACTTTGTTAAAAAGGTACATTTTTCACCTTTTGGGGTCCTTTTTTGGAGCTTGTGTATGCTGGGGCCTACAGGATAGAGCTGGTGACTGAAAACAATGTGCAGTTTTCTTGTTGTTTTTTTTCAAAAAAAATGTTTTCTTTTTTTTTTTTTTTTTTTTTGAAAGAAAGAGACCAGACAACAAACCAAAACATTTGCCTATTTTGAAGATTTGAAATGTAGATGGCAGAATCCTACTCCACCCTGCTCCCAGGCAGTGTTTGCACACCTGTATGGCTGGGAAGTTGCATCTGTGGTGGCATCAAATTTTGCCCAGGCTTTGTCATAGTGGCACTTTTTTTTTTTTTCAAATAGCAGTGCAGGTGCAATGGAGTGACTGCAGGGAGCACACTTTCCTAAGAAAAGGACTAACAGATATGTGGTGACATGGATTTAGGAGGTGACCTGAGGTTCAGCTGCTTTCAAGGAAAACCTCAGTGGAACTGGCGACCTCTCTTCACTTTTTATGTGACAGGAAAATGAGGAGTCATCAAGTGCTGTTCTCTGAACCACATGTTTCTAGTAACAGCATGAACCTGTCTTTATGAAGTACCACGGGGGAAGAAAATGTTTTGGTGATGCAACAGATTGTGGATAACAGAGAAAATGTGAGTTAGGAGAGAATGTGGGCACAGAGCGTTGCAAATGCAAATCTCTGAGCAATTGCATTGCTGATGTGACAAACTGAAATATCAGCTACAAAACTCACACTGGCATCTAAGGTACTTAACAGAGGTTTGATAGAAAAGGATTTGATTTAATGGCAGGAATGTATCAAAAATGGGACTAGACAGAGAGCATGGTATATAGTATCTGTTGCTGCAGAACATAATTGTTTCTTTTTTGTTTCCATGGGCAGACTATGTATCTTCTTACAGAATCCATTGCTAAGATTTGTTTCAGAGCTACTCTCTTCAGTAGCAATGGAAAATCTGACAGCACTGGTTAAGGCACCACGAAACCTGCTTATTTGATACATAAATTTCCTTCTCTGAGATGCTGGTTTCACTTAAAATTTCAATATACAATTGTTCCTGGCCTTAAAATAGTGAGTTTGGTTGTTTCATAGCACCAAGGATACTGTTGATTAGTAACTTTTTTTAACAGGACAGAAAAGCTTATATTTCAGTAAGTTGTTAGTGATTACTCTGGTTTGTATGTTGGGCATCTCTCTGAGTGTGTGATAACATGAATTCACTGTGATTATTCTAGAACAAAAATTATCAGCTCAGTCCCGTTGCTGTGGTTTCATATTAAGCTCCTTCTCTTACAGGTGTGCCAAAAAGTTAATTCTGCTGACTACCAGTTCACCAGTTTTGTATTTTCTGTGTCACTACCCCCACAGCTGTCTGTCAGAGAGGTAAGTAACTTAAATAATATCTTAAATAATTAAATACATATTTAAGAAAGTAACTGTGGAATGTATGAGCTGGAGGTGGTTTGATTTTTAATTGTTATTGTTTGAAAAAACCCAAAAGCCCATGCTGGAAGTGAAGTCTGCTCCCCCCTTCCTTCTGGGTGAGCATTATTGTAATTAATAAAGGGCCTGAGTCACTTCAGTTTTCAGTTAGCCCAGGAATTACTTTCCATCTGAAGACCTAAAAGGAGTTTGTTGAAACCCTCAGTGAATTGTTCCCTTTGGTGCAGATGCCAGCCCTGCTTTGTGGATCTTCTCAGAGACAGAACTGCACAGCTGGTCCCTTTCCAGGGATAAAGGATAATTGGTAGTGCAAAATGCAAATGAAGGAATTTGAGGATGAACTCTTGAAGTGTTCAGCATTTTAAATGATGGGAAAATACACTTAGTTGTGAGATATTTTGCAGTCTTCCTCTGCTTTCTGATACAAAGTGATGCAAAAGTACTGTTCTAAAAGTGATGCAAAAGTGGTGCTTTAAAGGGCAACATGTAAATCTGTACAGGAGATGCCTGCAGTGGTTAAGATGTGGTGGAAGCTGCAGTGAACATGGCAGAAAGAAGTGTAGATGGTGTTGGATTTCTGTGTAGAGCTGTGGTGAGGTCTTTCCTGCTCCCACAGTTTGGTAGATAATCTACTGCCCATGTGGTGGTGATTTGTGCTGTTAGCTGTGGCATCTTGGGCAAGTGCCACTGTAACAGCTAACAAATATTCTCCTAAACCTTCTGCAACATAAGATTCTCTAGTTCCCATATTACATAGAGCATAATTGGTGTGTTTGCTTTGCCCTTTCTGGCTGGCTGAACCACCCTGATTCCCATTCTGGGTTTTGATTCCTCCAAAAAACGAGGTCTGTCAAAAAGCACTGTCAGGCTAGGTGAGTATTGGGAAGCCTGTGATGCTCTGGCAAACCCCAAAGGCTGGCCTGACTTCAGCGAGTTTTAGTCCAGCTTTAAGCCGGGTGTAAGCCGAGGCGATCCAGAGCTCCTGATGTTTGCAGAAGCCTCGGTAGAGGGTGGTGTTGCATTGCAGTTCAGCTGAGGGATGTCCTCGCTGCCTGGGGCTCGTGTTCCAGCAAAGCAGCGCTGCTGGGGACAGCCAGGGGAGTCAGAGCTGTTCTGTGGGCTCACAGATCAATAGATGGAGTGAAATGAGTCAGCAGGAAGCTCCAAAACTGGATCTGTTCCCTTTGGAAGCACTTTTGGTTCGGCTAGGAGAAGGTTTGGATTAAGAAGTTCCTGCTGTCCCTTCTACTCCATCCCTCCAGTCTGGTCAAATGCTAAAGCAGCTGTTTGCTCCAGCTGCAGGGGTGAAAAGGGGTGGTGGTGGAGGAAGAACTTTAAAAATCATGGGGCTTTATTTACCTCCTTTTTAAGTTTATCACTTAATAAAACAATAGGTGAGAACCTGTTTTACAGCCACAGAAAAGCAGTGACACAGTATGTAAAAATGTCTGAAAATAGCAAAATCAGACACCAGAATATCTCAACATGCTTTGTGCTGAAAAGAGGCCATTTGTTAAATTCTGCTTTAAATTCTTTGACCTGCTGTGTACAAGAACATGTGGAATCCTGTCATCAAAGAACACCCAAAGGCAGCCTCTCTCCCACTGCCCTCTGTGTGACACACAGATTTTCTCCATCATCTTTTTTAACCAAAAAAAAAAAAAATAAATCAGAAACTGCCTTTCAGTGTTACCTTCATCTCATTTAATTATGACACTTGTCATCCTGCCAAGTGTACGAGGGGAGCTGGAGAAGAGCGGGACATAAAAATCTGCATTTGCATAGTTTTTGTATCTGTGATGCAAGGAAGCAATTGCCTCCTTCCACAAGTAGGAGATTTGATTGAAATAAATCATAAATACAGGAGTCCCAAGTTTATGTCAGGCAGCTCTATTAGAATATGAGGTGAGTCGTGCCCTTCAGAAGGGTGGCTGCTGGCTCTGCAGTGGTCCCAGTCATGATCCATCATCCTGGTGCTTGCTACAAGGACATGGATGCAAATAACATCTGTAGCCATTCCTCCCTGTAGGGCTGCCTGTGCCTCATCCTGGAATTCCCCATCTCCAAGCTCTTTGCTAATGCACTGAAACAATGCTGTGGCTGGGATTGCACGTGGTATTTCAGCTGTTGCCACTGTGCTCCCTCAGATAGCACCACAGTAATATCCTGCAGCTCATAATCAATACAGTGCCTGGGCTGGTGTGTTCCAGAGATGTATTTGCTGCTGAGCATTGCCCTGCAGGCTTCAGCTCTGTAATGAGCATTTCTCATTTTCAAACCACTTCACAAACATGAAGTAATTACGAAGTAGAGGGATCTGATCCCCTGCTCCATGTTCAGCTGGGAGATAGTGGAGGGGTTTGGCTGGCTTGGTAGCTGAATGCCATTTGGAATTTGGGATCTTTTGGCTTCTGTGCGTGCAGTACCCTCAACTATTGTTTCCCCTTAATTGAAGGGGAAAAGTAATTTCTTTAATTCTCTTTCAACTTGGAAGTCAAGAGAGAGAGGAGATGAAATTTGACCTGTGGTCTCATTTTAGCATAGCTGCTCCCGTGCAGAAGGTTTGTCTGTTTTGTAGTTTTATCCGAAGAAAACAGGGGAGAGGAGTGCAACGAGCCTCCCACCGAGTCCCAAATATCCCAAACCTGCAAGTGCTCTAAATCAAGGCATGAGAGAGGTTTCTTTGTAAATTGGCATTTCTCAAATGCAGCTTCCTAGGCCGAGTCCTGCGGTTGTCACATCCTGTAGTTCAGAGCTACGTTCAAGGAATTTCAATTGAAGCTATTTTTATTTATGATTTTATCTGGGTTATTATGCAAACAGGATTACAATATACTTCAAGTGAAGCAGCCTTACTCATACTGTCTTCAAATGCAGGATAATGAATCACAGTGGATTTGAGCAAACAGCATTTCATCACTACAACTGCATTTGTTTTGTTCAGCAGCGTGAGGGTTTGTGTATCACGGATCTAACAAAGTTTGTGTCCTCTCTCCACCATCCCTCTTCCCTCTTAATTTCTAGCACTGTTTTTAGGGTTCCCTCATCCTTTTAGATGTACCAAATGAAGGATAATAGACTTATTTTGTCGACTGAGCTCCTTATCAGCATGGAAAAGGGATCTATGATGTGGTTCCTTCTGATAGCCACGTGATCCTGAAGTTTGAGACCTGTTTTCAAACCTCTTCCTTAGTATTATTTCCTTGACAATGCACAGTGATTCTTTCAGCAGACTTTGGGGGAGGTTATCCTTTAAGCACATGAAAAATAAAAGACAGGGAAGGGGTTTAAAACCTGCAGCCTACAGACTGAAATCTGTTTCGTTGTGGTGGATTCAAATCAAACAACTTGATTTTTGGAGTTTGTCTTCAGTGACACAGGCTGAATTAGTTAAGTGCTTTCCTGCCAGTCCGAGTGTATTTTGTTGTTAGTAGAGGAGAACTGAAACTGTTGTTGTTCTTCAGGAAGTAGGAAGTTCTGAGGGGAGTTTTTCTCTTTTTACTAATTGTTAGTGAACTCGAGCATTTGTACTGAAGGCTCCCTCTGATTTCTAGAATGATTCCTTCTGCTCCTCACCTTTTCTATATTTAGCCTATTCACCTAAACTAAGTGGTATGTTTTAAATAAGGGGGCAATTCTGTGATTTCCGTGTAAGACCAAGTATATTTTTAATTCCATTTTTTATAATGGGTGATAGCTGAATTTGGGGTTCTACTAATTTGTGTCAATCAGCTTTCATATCCCATTCATTTAGGCACTTTATTTCTATATGAAAGATAACTGATGACTTAGAGTCTTTTTGTAGTTACAGTATTAATAGCAAGGTTCAAAGTGTTCAATGATGCCTCTGGTTTTCTTTTTTTAACCCAGATAGGATTTGATGTGAAGAACAAAGTGATGTCTTAGAAATAAAAACTCACAGCAATTCCATCTTTCCACTTCTGAAGCAAAAGCTAAATTCCTGACAGCTCTTTTTTTTTTCAGGAATTTTATAAACACTTCTCCCTTTGCAAAGAGTCTCTCAGATTGTTGGGAATGCTGAGCCTTAATTTCACTTGCTTTTATTTTTTCCTCTCTTTTCCCTGGGCATGGCTGGTGACCTGCAGCGTGCTGCTTGGCTGGGGGTGAAGCAGCAGATGAGGTGAGCCAATGCTTTTGCTGTCTGTCTGTCTGACAAGAACTCTTCATACAGACACTATTTCTCTATATTAATGTTGATTTATAGTCCCATTTACCTGATGCTTACAAAGAATAAGGTGGCAGCTGGGTTTTGTGTGTTTTGGTATTTCTTTTTTACCTGGTTTGACCTTACCTGGGGCTTCTTATCTCTTTTGCTCTCTAAGCTCCCAAACAAGTGGTTGGAAATGCATCTCTCCCTTCCTCAGCTTTTCTCTGGGCAGCCTCTGGAAAGACTCTTGCAACTTTTCATCTTGGAAGCTCTGGCATCAGTTTCCTCAGTGCACAGAAAAAAAAAAGAATCCCTTTTACTTGGCAGTAGCTACTTAAGTTCCTCTTGAAATATTGTATGTCATGTATCTATTTTTGACAGACCCCTGTGCAAGTTATTATTTCTTTGTGATTCAGAAATCTGGGCCTTCCCTTGGCAAAGGATGACATCGTTCAGCTGAAAGAAGCTTATAAGTGGATTATTCATCCCCAGCTGTCAGAAGAGTTGGGTGTTCCTGCTGATGGAAAGGTCTTGTATAAAGAACAGAACACTTTTATCTTTGTTTCTTCATTCTTTTTTCATATGTGTTTGTGTGTGTGTATTTCTACACTTGTGCACATGGTGGGGAAATAAAAATTTATCTTTTTTTCCTTATTAAGAGAGAAACAAGATAAGTGGCTCCTAGATTCACTGCAGGGAAGAGCAGGGGGGAAGTGCTTTTAACCAGAGATCTCCAAGTGGGAGTCCTGAGGGGCCCAATGTTCATTTTTGTCCACACAGATCATTGCATCTTCTGAAGCCACCACAGGCTTGTGCTAAATATCTTGTGCTGCCATCCTCCTTTTGTTAATGACACTTTTCCAGTTGTCTCCTGTTCCAGGATCCCTGTTTTGCATAGGCTGAGGAATGCTCACACATTCCTTCCCTGCTCTGCTGTCACTGCCAACACTTGTTCAGGTTCTGTGGATAAAATTGATTTCTGAAGTGTACTGAAAGAGAAAAGACTGGTCCTTGTTCACTCTAATGAATACTAGAAATGGGCTTGTTGGGACCTGCAATATCCCTAAGCAGGCAATAGAAATGTTTTTTTCAAACTGTTTTCAGCTTGCAGATTCTGATTAATATCCTTAAAATCTTTCTGAAAGGCATTGACTGAACATGGCAATCAGGTGTTGCCAAATTCAGAAGCACCTTGAATCGTCTTAAATTTTCTGCAGTCGTGGCTGGCTATAGGTTTTACTTGTCACTAGCCATAGCACTGACCCCAGGACTAGATTCACTTAGTCTTCAAGTTGATTTGTCAGCTTCCATGATAATTACAGGCTGTGTTTTCTCAGGAGTGCTAATTGAAGGCATCCCTTTTGTCTTAGTGAAGAAAAAACCCACTCAGTTACTCTGAAGATGATCCAGGAAGAAAGAAACTTCTTACACACCAAGTTAGCAAAAGCTCCCCACCACTTAGGCAGGGAGCCACTCCAGACATCCCTGTGCCACAAAAGTTGTTTTTCTAGTGCCCTTTATCTGCAGGGCCCTTGAACATTAGCCAGTCTTTTCAGTAGCCCTCCTGAGGTGTTCTGGTATCTGAGTAACAGCAGTAATGAGCGTTGTTTGCCCAAGGCCAGAGAGGGAATTGGGGGAAGAATGGAGATTACACTGGGGTTCCTGGGCTAGCTGTCAATCCACCAGGATGTGTTGCTTTTCTTTGCCCCAAGGCCATGCAGGCACCGCAAAGGAAGCCCCTGACAAAATTTTACAGTGGTGACTACTGCAGGGTTTTTATCTTTATTGCACTCCTGGGAGGGCTTTGGGGTTTAGTGGCAGTAATAGGCTTTGAGCCTTGGCTGCCTCTGCCTTGGCCCTGCCAGGATGGGACCAGTGCAGGTCACTCATGGCTCTGAAGTGCTCTCATGTCATCTTTGGTGACTTCAGAGAGGCAAGTGCTGCTCTGGCACACCTTTTAATGTCTTTATACATAAATGAATGGGTTATTCTCTCTTTTGTCTCTGCTGTTTTCCTACAACTGCAATATGGGTGCTTGAGAATATCCTCCCTGGTTGTTTAAAAAACTATTACCTCCTCCTTGTTCTTTTTTCTTTTTTTTTAATTTAGAGTTTGTTTGAAGTTAGCGTGGTCTTTGCTCACCCAGAAACAGACGAGGAGTGCCATTTCCTGTAAGTTTTTCTACATGTAACAAAAGATCTTTATCTAAATGTTTTGCAACATTGTTGGTTTGGATTTGTTACAGAGGACAATATGCAGTGTTTATAAACTAGAATGTGGCCTGCATCTAGATTTCCTCATAGCCACATGAAGTTGCAGAGCTTGAAGTTAAACCTCGGATTAATTCTGCCAATAAAAAAAAATCATCTGGAATTCTGATTTGAACTGGAAGGAGAGCATTCAGATTAGTTCTTTAATTTCAGCCCTCCTCAAAGTCATTCCCTGTACAACTTTTAAAAATGTGAACCTTGTAATTGCAGGTGGGGAATATTTTGAGGTCATACCTAAGTTTTCCTGCTCCTGTAGGACACATGGACAGGAGGAAAGGCTTTGAAGTGACTTAATCCAGCATGGCTGGTTGATGAAAACAGAGACATTCCCTGGCCAATGCACACAGCCTCTGGCCTGGCCCAGTAGGGCACCTGCTGTACACAAAGAAGCAAAACAGTTCTGTGAATTTAGCTGCCATTTAATCTGATTTCTCAAAATCTAGCTGTAGTATATTCTGGAAAATTAGGGTCACTCTTCCTGTTTGTTGATGCTTCCTGGAAAACCTAAAGTTTCACTCAGTCAATTTGCACCTACTGCACATTAAATCTTAGCATGGAAGGGGGCTCAGCAGAGATGTCTCTGTTGAAACGTGAATTCATTTCTTAAGACTGGAGATTTCTCTTGCAGCCTTTATTTATTTCCTGATTTCTCTTTTGGCAATTTGTGATCTTTGAGTGCTCAATCCACCACCTTCTTGGTTCTCCACAACTGCATCTTTTGTTTGTCTTGAGGTGGGGATGGGGGAATGGAAATTTGGGAAGGAACCAGTATTAGGAACAATTATTACCAGTGTTTGCTGAATATCTTTCCTTTCCAGCTTCTTCAAGACTGGGCAAAAGAGGAAGAAAATTGTAGGGCCAAACTACTGTTCTAAATAATGGTTGCTGCAATCCTGTAAAGAACTGAAGTGTTTCTGCATCCTGCTCCCTTTTGTTCTAATTTATTTAATTTTACTTCCTTCCTCTGAAACCTCTTCACTGGTATTTTCTGCTCGTCCTTCCATCCTTTTTGTGGCATTTCAGGAATATTGCTGTTGAACATGTTATGGTGCCAGTGTTAGTGCTCCAAGCAGAGCAGTTGTAGAGGTGAAAGCTGTAAAGAAGTTCCATTCCACTTTCCAATTACTCAGGTTTATTCCATGTGACCTGACAATAACCCTTTATTTGCCTTCTCTTTGTAGCACACTTAAACAGCAATTAAGGTTTGAGACACTTTCTGAAGTAGCAGCACATCACCTGATTTAATTACACGGTAGTTCCTGAGGTGCCAAGGCATTCTGCTTGTGTGAGTGGCTGGCTCTGGGCACATTCTGAGGCAGTGCTTTGCTTTTCATGTAAATATGGTGGATTTGGGAATTATCACAGTAGTAGTGACAGTCATGGTTTCTGTGGAAACAAAGTAGGACTTTGTCTCAACCTGGAGAACTCCAGGTGTGCTTTTGGGTTGGATTTCCATCCATAGCATCTGCAGTTCCTCACCTGTTCCTACACAGTTGTGTGGAGGTGGGTGCTGAATGCTGAATGCTTTGACATAGAAGATTGAATTGGCACTTGTCAGTTCATATTTAAGGGTAAGGTGATATTAAAGTTTTGGAAGAGGGAGTTGGCATTGCTTTGGGTCCCAGACTGGCCAGGGAAGTTGTTTGTATAGAAACAGCAAAACCTGCTTCCTTAGAATCTGAAGGAGTTTCAGAGGTGTTGAAAAGCACCAGCAAGACATGATAACTTGGGTTGGAGGTCAGAAGTATCTCTGACTGCATACACAGAAATCCAGAAATCATCTCTGCCTGCATACACAGAAATGCACTAGTAGGAACAGCAACTTCCTCTGCACTGCTCAGAAAAAGTGTTTCACTGACTTGGCTTTCACTTTCATGAAACAGCCAATCATTTCCTTTCAAACAGGCAAAGCACAGGTCGTGGTGAGCACCTGGGGTCACTTTTTCAGTGGGAAATTGAATTTTCCTCTCCAGAAGGGACGGTTTGAATCTCAGGTTTGTAGTGGGTGTTGTCTACGAGCAGCAAGTACAGATTTCAAGGTGTCAACGGATCTTGCCTAGAACTTAAAATATTAATCATGACCTTTATTGAGAAGGATTGGAAAAGACTGAAAGCCAAACTTGTGTGGTTTTCCATCCCATCTCAAATCTGAGACACGGTCAGAGCAGAAGAGCAGAGCTTTGTCCATGATTTCTCTGGATCAAGCAATGCACATCTTGCACCATTAGTGGTTTAGGATAAAGGGAATTTGAAAATCTGCTCTGAGCTAAGCTGTGGAAGTGAGACTCTGGATGTATGTGTGCAAAAGCCATTTACATGTTGTGCTTGTGAGTCTGTCTATTTCTTTCTCTGTAAGAGGAGCAGCTAATTTCCATTTCTGTGTTTAGAGCCACAGCCTGCCCAGACTGTTTCAAACCAGCGAAGAACAAACAGGTAAGATCTCATCATTGTATTCCTGCTCTGACATTCAGTATTTAACAGCAGTAGCTACAACTTACCTGGGTATTCAGTCAGTGCTCAGTGTCTGCTTTTCCTTCATCAAAAAGCTCTCTCGTTTTCAATTGTCTGAAAATAAAGTTGTCTCCTTTGTTCACTTCACAATTTTCAGCTTAGGAAAACCAAGAGCTTGATGCTTTTGTTTAGGTGGTTCGCTTTCCAGGCTGTCCAAAGGCCATCATTTTAGGAAGGTTCTCTGTAAATACCTCCCTTAAGATCTAGGAATTTGATTGTCATGCATTAAAAGTAGCATAAAAGATGATCCTCAAGCTCTCTGTGGGTGAAGCAGTTCAGATAAGTCACATTGTGAAGATGAGACTCGGCAGCCAAAAGGGAGATGATCACACTGCAGTTTTCATGTGCTCTGATCTGAATGAAAGCCAGGATACATGCAGGATGGTTTTATCCTGCCTGCCTCTGGAGGAGGGGGGAAGAAAAGGGACCTTGCCACTTGTGCAGACCCTGAGCACGCTCACAGCCGTTGGCGAAAAGGGGGCGCGCGAGGATGAAAACCAGTCGGAGGAAAACTGATCCAAGTGGGACAGTTGGTGTGACAGAGGGAGAACAAGGAACTCCTGTCAGAGGCCATTGCAAGGCCTTTGATTCTTTCTGGTGAAGAGTCTGCCAGCGTTTGGCAGAGGCAGAGTCTGGCCCAGGAATTCTGCTGACTCTACTCCACCTGACCAATAAGTGCCACTCTTTTTTTAGCAGGGTTGTATTGTTAGAACTCACTGCTGGCTGCATTGCTGCCCTTTAAAAGGGGGGAAATCCCACATAAGGAGCTAAAGCAGCAGGGCCTGGCTGTTAAATCCATACAGGCAACAAAATGTAGGGGAAATCTAAAGAAAAATACCAGCTCTGAAGAGCTGTCAGAGGTTTGTCCTCACAAAGAAGCTGGGCTTCAAGGACCGTGTTAATCAGAGAAGTGGTGTAAAAACTGGCTTCTGAGGGAACATTTCTGTGCTGTCTGTGTAGATAGTTATTTAAACCTGCTGCTGCTTTCAGGGCTTTCCTGCTCATCTGTTCTGTGAGGAATGGAAGTGTTACTATCTCTAATTTATGCTTAGAAGGAGAAAGAGCAGCTTTCGTGAAGACACCCAGGAACTCTTCAGAGCCAAGACTTGAATTGTCCCAAACAGTGACCCAGGGGTTTTTTGTTTGGTTGGTTGTTTTCCTAAATCCCCAATCCAGTTTGCAAAAAAGACGCCATTAACTTGGAAATTCAGCAGGCAGCCATCAGGGCAGTGCCAGGGCTAGAGCACATGCCTGGGAGGGGAGGCTGAGGAAGCTGGACTTCTTCAGTGTTCCTGGTCAAGGCTCTGGGCAGGATCCAGAATCTCCTCCTGGTGCCAAAGGAGATTCCTGAGAGCAGGGAGCCAGGCTGGTCTGCACAGAGCGTGGTGGAGGGAGGAGACACAGCAGGAATACACTGGAATGAGAAGTTCAGAGGAGACACAAGAAAAAACATTTCACCTTGAGGAAGCTCAGAGTGGAGCAGGCTCCATCCCAGGTGGATTTCAAGACCTGACCGTGCTTGGTTAGAAGTTTCATTTAGAGACCTTCTCCTGTCCTCAGCCTTCCTAGGCAGGATTTCACCTCAGCTGTTAACAACACTTGTTCCTCCTGTCCTGTCCAGTAAATTCCCACTGGAGTTACCCCAGCAGCAGCTGGCTGTGCACAGAGCTTGGCACCCTGCTCCTGCCCTACTGGCATTTGCTGCAGCTTGGGAGTGGGGAGCTGCTTGCTTTCCACAGCAGGAACTGCCCAGCCCCACCATTCAGAGCCCTTAGTTCTGAGAATCAATCCATTTTTGAACTTCAGAAACAGATTCCTACTCAACAGGCTTATTTTCAGCAGAGCTACCTGCCTGCTGTCACTGACATAAAAGCTGGGCTTGGGTATACTTAACTCCTGAAAAAGAAGCTGGTTTGGGTTTCTGTTCATGGATTTAGGATGTTGGTTTTAAAATCTGAAATCTGTTTTGCAAACTGGGCTCCCAAGTGACAAAACTGCACAGTGTAAGTTTCAATGTTTTTTTCTTCCTCAGGTATATCCTTTCCTTGCTTTTCTTAGTTCTTGACTCATTTTTTTATTTCACTGTGCAGTCTGTTTTCACCAGAATGGCAGTTATAAAAGCCCTGGAGAGGATAAAAGAAGAGGATTTTCTCAAGTAAGTACATACTGAAACTATTTCTTAGTATTGTGCTTTTGTACAGAATTAGGGAGGGGAGGAAAATATGCAGTGGGTATGTAGTGGTAGGGTGGCTTTAAAAGAACTTTTGATTGTTTAAATTCTGTTGGTTTACTGCTTAAAATATGTTTTCTTTCTGGCAATAGAAAATCACACCTGATCTTTTAATTAAAAGGATTATTTTAAACTTTAGAGTTTGTAAGGTAAGCTTCCCTTTACAAGAAATATTCCCATATTTCCAAAATGTTAGGAGTTGAGTTTTAAGAAAACACCAAGTGCTGTTAATATGGTAAAACATCACACACAGTGGGAAGCCAAAATAGGCACTTTTTACTGCTCTGGTGATGCTCCATCATGTTCTGGTAGTGATAATGCTTTACTCTGTTTTTACATTTGATACAGGCATTTTCCATGTCCCCCAAGTTCACCAAAGAACCTCTGTGATGCTCTGGAAATTCAGTGCAATAATGGGGCAGTTTTTGTGGCTGGTAAAGTGATCCATTTCTTTGCTGCTGTGTTGTCTTGAAGAGAACTTTGTAACACTGCCCTGAGACCCAGAGGATTCTTGCTGTTTGTTAATCCCTGTAATGAAGTGTAAGGAGCAAAGAAACAAATCCAGCTCTATCCAAGAGTGATTTCAAAGGGGAAGAAATTATGTTTGACCTTTGCTGAAGATGTTATTTTGTCAAAAGTTAGAAATTACAGATCCCCCTCAGAATAATGGTTTGAGAAAGGCACCTTCACACCAGCAAGCTCCCAGCAGTGCTGTTCACTTCTTTGGCTTTTGATTTGGATTCAGAGGTTTTCACCATCTGGATTTCTCTGCATATTATCCCATCCAAAACTGCAAATCTTAATGGGATTTATAAAGGTTTGGGTGAGACAGGTAGTGCAGCAACACTTGGGTGTCCCTGAGTTGAGATGATTGAACTTTTTTATCATCTGCCTGCCAGAGTATTTGCCATTCTTCTAGTCCTTTGTATGAACAACTTATTTAAATACATGCAAACTGATTATTACTAAAAAGAACCCAACCTTTAATTTAAATCCAACATACTGTGATGATAAAAATCCTGAATATAAAGAAATGGAAAATGAAAAAGTCCGAAAGTGAATGGCAGGGTAGTTGATGTTCTACATATAACCATTCCTTATTTTTAATTACTGATTAGACAGTTAGATGTACTTTTTTGTGAATCCAAGATATCCAGTTCCTTTTAGGCTTTTCCAAACACACTGCTTTATTTTAAGTTGCTTTATTGGAAAGTTTTTTCAGAATTCAACAGTATGAAGAGCAAAACAAAGGGTCTGTTTTCTGCCTGTCATTTAATACTGGTGTTCTCATTTGTAGTTTATATCTTGCTCCAACAAAAAAACAATCCAGGCAGGTGTTTAATTTTTGAAGAACTAAATCCAGAATAGAATTTCTTTGGTACAGTGCAGATATTTTGCTTTTAATAAATGAGATGGGATCTTAATTTGTAAGCATAACATTGTCCTCTTGACTTTACCTTTAGTGTTTATATATCCCAACCTTTTTTAAGGATTATGGGGCTGCCAAACCAAGAAACACCTTCTGTTTTTTTAAACCTACTCTTATTCAGATCAAAAGTTAAAATTATTAGCATGGGGAGCTGAGGGGAGGGGGAAGCAAACCTAATTCTCCTTTTTCCATTTTATGGAAAGAGAATTGAGCAGTGTGATGCTGTATCTGAATGATGAGTCATCCTGCTTTCATGATTTGCCCCAGTGAAACTGTGTTACTCAGTTTCCCCATTTGTTTGTGTGGCTTTTTCTGCTGCTCGAGCTGCAGAAAGGAAACATTGTTCAAGACAGGAAAATATGATAGGAAACCCCAAACCCCTGAGTTGTCAGAGGCCCAAAGTAATGCACAGAGCTACTCTGAGTTCCTTTTCTTTTCTATTTGCAAGGTTTCAGGTTGAAAGCAGTTTAAGCAGGGGGTTGCTTCTTGGCCTATATGAATTATTTCCTTGCTTTGGGAATATTTTCAGTTCTTATCAAACCTGTCCATAAAAAAGCTCCTATTGGTCATCCATGTCAGGCTTGTTCTTTTGTTATAGCCTGCCATGGAGGTGGCACAAAAACATCACTGGGACCATCCAAAGATACCAATCTCTTTACATGGCACCTTCTCAAGGCTCCTGCCATTCTTCCTAATTTATTATGGGGACTTTTTACTCCTTGCATGGTGCTCCTTGTAGTGAGCCAAAGCATTTTAGTTTGGGTTTCTTGTCTTAAGCCTTCAGGCAATGGCAGAACTGGCTTGGAACCTGGGTTATTTCCCACAGGATACCTGGAGGCAGGACTGCAGCCACTGGCTCTCCAAGTCCACCCTAAGTGGCCATCCAGGCTACTGCCACTTCCCTGGAAGCAGCCACGTGTGATCCACAGTGCTGGTGTAATGCTCCTGCCATAAAAAAAGCTTGATCCTGTCAATTTATTGTCACAAAGCTCCCATGGAAGTTAAATGTGCTGGGCCAGACTGCAGCTTTCACTCATGGTTAGAAGTGCTGTGGTTCTCTTACAGGAAGATACAACAAATATTCCAGGAATTTACCTCAGACTCCCTGGATTATTGATGGGGAGCGGAAGCTGGAATCTTCAGTGGAAGAATTAATTTCAGAGCATCTGATGGCAGAATTCAAGGCAGACAGTAAGTCTTTAGGAGATCTCCTACCATACATATTTTTCATCACTGCTAGAAGATTTTTTTCTTGGTAGCTACCCACTTAATATGAGAGTATAATGGAAAAAAAAAAAGATGTTTCTTTATCCCTCTTGTTTCCTTCCAAGTTAAAGCTTGTAAACTTTATTTAGCTGTGATCTGGGAGTAATTAGATCCTTTCATCCTGCTAAAGTAGCTCCTCAGTAGATCTGATGATGCAGATATGTTGGTTTCATGTGGGAGTGTTTTTGCTTAACCAAACTTCTTAACAGTTGGTAATTCATAAAATGACTTGTACCAAGAAGGTTTTTGACTTTCATAAGATCTGCCTGGCTTTTGACCCCCTCATGTTTCTTACCTCAGTTCATTTATTTTCCTCAGTGCATAAAGTTAGCACAAGCTAAATGCTTATCCAGGGATTATCTAGATGAAATAATCAGTGCCCATCATTTGTCATCTGACAGATGTGGAATTAGAGACATAGAAAGCCCAAGGAAAAACTTGGGCTTAATTAAATATTAGTTTGGGAAAAGCCCTGCTACTTCCCTCTCCTCTCTTCCCAGTGGATATGTTAGTCTGGTTGTAGCAGTCTCATTCAGGCCAAGGAATTGGGAGAGCTCTTCAAGAAACTTGGGAATGAATAGGAATTCCCACAGTTTGTGAAGTACAGCCTCCAGTTTATAAAGTAGATTGGAAGTAGATTTTGCAAACAAGTTTAGAAAGAAAACATTTCACCTTTTAAAAGCTGTAGAGAGAATTACAAATGTAAAATGAAAGCTCACCTGCCTTATTCAAATCTGTTATAGGCTTTAATTTTAGTTCCTCTGGAAGAGAAGATGTGGATGTAAGGACACTAGGCAATGGTAAGGCTTGGGAGACCCCTGGTGAAACACAGAGATGAAATGGGTGTGTGGAACTCCTTTGACAGATCCTGCTAAATGCCAAGTGTGTGACCAGGCATGCTTTGGAATTTTATCTCAGAAGCATTTTAGTGAAATTTAGGTATTTATTTCCCAAGACCAACAGCTTCATAAAACCAGCTTGAAACAGGAGCCCTTTTTCAGTGGCCTTGGCTGCATGGGAAGGCATAGTTGCTTAAAAGTATTTTATTTTTTCACTCCCTACTTTTAAGCCATTTATGTCAGACTGATTCCTCTCTTGTTTTCTGCTGGATCCTTCTAATTCCCTCACTGCAACTGTGGAGCCTGGGAGCCTTGTTTTCTTTTTGAACTTGAGTCCCTTCTAAAGGTCAGCTGCTTTCCAACGCTCTGAAGCTGCTGTAGCCAAGGGAGGAGGGAAGGAAAAAGTAAAAATGAACAATTCTGTGTTTCAGTAGCTGTCTGATCTGCAGTGTGATTCTTGGCATGGCTTGTGCTGGGGATTGTCCTGGCCCTGAGCACAGAGTTACAACTCTGGCAACAGATGTTGAGCTGAGGGAGTGGGATTTAACATTGCCGTGCACCTGGGCATTGCTGTAGGTGACAGAAAATAAGCTAATTAGCTTTTTTTCTTATTTTATTTTTTAATTAGCACGGACTTGTACAAGATGTCTTCTGGGAAGTCATAATTTGCACTTATTGCTGATACTGGGGTTTAGTAGCCAAAAAAAGGTCCCTTGTTTCTTCCCTTGCATCTGATGCTCCATCCCTCAGCCCGCCAGCCCTCTCCCTGTTTGTGTAACGGCAGACAGTCTTCACACCTTCCAGCCTTCCTGGGTAAATGCAGCATTAATTTGGAACAACATGTTTTTGTGTTCCACGCCCGTTGCCAGGAAGGCCCTTTGCGATGGAGCTGGTGAATCCTCGCAGGATCCATTTCACCGCCGAGGAGATGAAGAGGCTGCAGCAGGTAAATCACGGAGCCCACAAAGCACCTGCTGCCCCTCCCACCCAGCAGCTCTGCTAACTGATTGCTTTTTTTTAAATATCACAGGCAATTAATGACTCTTCAGACAAAATACAGGTTCGAGATTTACAGCTTGTCACCAGGTCAGTGTTTATCGTCGCCGGCGAGGGATTTCAAAGCGGCGCTCGGGGAGTTGGGAAGTGTTCTTGCTCACAGCCTTGTATAATTATGCTTCTGTTAAGTGAGTAATTAATTTCTTTTGTTTAGAGAGGCAATTGGTCGTATGAAGGAAGGTGAGGAGGAGAAGACAAAGACCTACAGTGCCTTGATATGGACAGACAAAGCAATCCAGAGAGAAGACATTGCGTTTCTGGATGATATCAAGGTAGCAGGAGCTCTTGTTGCTCATTTAAATAGTACCTGTCCTGGTGCCCTAGGGAAGAGTTAAATACAGGTTTCTCTTGCTATAGGGACTTCCATGCCACCCTTCCTTCCTGCACCAGTCACTCCAGCAGGACACGGGGGCTGGCTGTTAGCAGAGACAAATCCTTGTGTAATGTTCACCTTCCAGGAGAACAAATCCTAGGAGAGGAGGAAATCTCCACCCCTTTGTTACCTTAGATAGTGTCCTGTGTGAGTGAAAGGAGCAGAAAAGCTCTTTTGTTCTGCTCTGAAGCCGTTCTCCCACAGCTGCAGCACTTTGGAGGTGGAAATGTCTACGTCAGAGCGCAAAGAGGCCTCAGGAAGGCTCAGCATGTGCAGGAACAAGAACTTTCTCCAGATGTTGGCCTGATGGAGAAGTGGGTTCAGTTTTTGGTGTGTTGCACCATTTCCTATAGGACTTGCCCATGAGCTCATTCTCAAAGCCATCACAGCTCAGGCAGACAACTGTTGGGAAGTTCTTCCTTTAGCTTCCCTTGCTCCTGAGAAGTTGCCTTTCACACTGCTGCCTCTCCTTTGGGAAAGGGAGTTGGGAATGAACTTTTGAAAAGACTGTTCTGAGATCTAATCTCATTTAAGGTTTTTCCCCCTCACTTTTATTTCTAGGGGGTTGGCTGTAGTTTAGACAAAGCATTTTGTGGGTGGGATTTAGTTTGGTTTTTTTTTCTGATTGCCCTGAGGCTCTGAGCGAGCTGCTAAATCCTGGAGTCATTCCAGCAAAGGGCTATGGAGATTTCAAGGTTATTCCTCTGTATTTGTGATTCCATTAGTTTGTGTTCATGTGAGGCCTCCTCTGGCCTCTGAGAGGGCTGTCCTTTTTCCTTTGATAAACTTGGAAAAAAACAGTATTGCCTCGAGATTACTCAGCTGCCAGAACACAAGATAAAGAGATGGGACTGGTTAACAACACACCCAGTTCCTACGATCCACGCAGCCTTTGCACATTTCCTTCCTCATGTTTTTGGTCCCTTCTTGCACCAGGAGTTACAGCTGGAGCAGAAGACCCCTCTGCGGGTGCTGCACCGGCGGCCCCTGGCCGTGCGCTGCCGCCTCATCCACACCATGAAATCCGAGTACATCGACGAGCACCACTTCCGCCTGCACCTCAAGACTCAGGCAGGAACGTATCCTTGGCTGCCCCGACCCCAGCCAGGGCCGAGCAGCCCCCTGCTGGGGGACATTGGGATCATGGCGAGTTCCCTGCCCGGGTGGCTGCCGTCTGTTGAAAGCCCTGCTCTCCCGCAGTGGTGTCGCTGCACACTATTTGCTTCTAGGTCACAATTTCGTCTTGGAGTTTTCATTAAGGATGTGAAAGATACAAAAATGTGCTGGTTAAAATGCACTTCAGCTTTTTCTAATTTAACTGAAAAGTTTTTGCCTCCAAAAATGACCTTTTCTACAACATTTAGTGCACTTCAGTGCAGACTGGAGATCGCTGCTACTTAGAAGTTACAGTTTTGTCCTAAAGTCACTACTTAGTTTGGAATGAAACAAAATAAAGGTCAGCAGTGCAGCTTTTGGCACAGAGTCAGAAGCCAGAAATTAGGTGCTCTCCTAAAGTTAGGTATGGGCTTAACAGGATATTAACTAAGAAATTACTTAGGAGTAGAAAAAGCACTTTTTTTCCCCGCCTTTTGATTTCTTTGGTGTGGAATCCACCTCTCCTTAGCCAGAGTTTTCCAGCTACATTAAAGAGTTTGTGCACGGGGACTTCGGGAGAACAAAGCCCAACATTGGGTCCCTTCTGAACAGAACTGCTGACATTCTGGAGCTGGATGTAGAAGTAAGTTGGCTCCTGTTTGTCTTTCCTGGAAATTACTAAGGGAGTTGCCCTGGTGAGATGCTTTCCATGGAAAGTTGCTCTAAGTAGATCAACATTCCTTACCACAGGATGCATTTCCTACTGCTACTCTCCTTTGTAAATGCAGCCCAACAGAGGGTGATGCTGCCAGGTAGTAGCAAAAGGAGTTGTGATTCTCTTGGTATCTGTTAAATACCAACTCTGCTGCCTTTTTTTCCCCCCTCTGCTTTTCTAGTCTGTTGATGTTGACTGGCCTCCAACCCTGGCTGATTAACTTCTGGAGCTGGGATGAGGAAGCAGCAGCTCCTTGGCAGCAGCTGGTGACCAGACACTGTGCAGGATCTGTTACAGCCTGGGTGCCAAGGGTGTCCCTGGAACATTGGGATCGTGTTGATCTGCCAAAGGATACCCTTGGGCTCCACTTTACACCCTCAGGACCAGGTAGTGTTGGTTCAGTCTCTAGCCTTACTTTTATTTCTTCTGTACATAAAAAGATTTTGGGGAGCCAGTGTATATAGCCTTCCATCAAGCCAGATTTTATTTTAAACTCTTTTTCTATTGGATACTACAGCTTTCCTTGTGTGGATGCAGGTAACACTGAGTTACCTGAAACCCACTCCCAACGTTTTCTGAGCAGTTCATGCAGGAATTCCCAAAAGCCAGGGAGACTGCAGCCAGCAGGAGAGTGCCTGCAGCAAGTTTCCCTGAGAGACTGACTGCTTTTTGGTCAGTGGCAGTTTGTCTCTCAGAGTGCTTTTCAAAGGGAAAAAAAAAAAGTTTTCAGAGGAAAACTGTGCACTTAAAACCAAGTTTTTCTCATTTAAAAACACTGGGGATGCTTCCTAGAAACAAGAGTTGAGGCCTCCTCAGCCCTTTTGAGGAGTAGGAATTCCCCAGTGAGTCACAATATACAAAAAGACTGGGAACTCCTGGCAGTGGTGCATGATGGGAATCTAAAGAAAAACAGGAATACCAAGAATGTCAACGTGCAGGCAGAAACAGAAGGTACCACAGGGTGCTGGTATCAAGAGAGAGAGAGATAATAAGCTGTGATTTAGCAGCTTAATACATTTTTTCTTGTACCTCACATTGAATGGATGCCTGGAAGAGTTGAACACAGCCTAGGAACTTGCCTGGAATAGGGAAGATCTGAGGGTTTTTTTGGTTATTTTAAATGTTTCCTACTAAGCACCACCAACATCTTTAGGAAGTCATTTTTTATACCAGTATCATGTTAATCCATCAGGGAGGTGCTTCCCTGAAGTACAGAAGAGAGTTAAGCAGTCAACAAGAAATTAAGGTTTGGAATTTCAGAGCTCTTTGTTAACATTTTGGGGATGAAGAGGGTAACATTTGCCAAGACAAGCCACTGTCTGGGGACAGGGAGGATGACTGGGATGTCTTCCCTTGAATTCAGTGATGGTAGAACAGCTCCATGAGAGCTTGTGCTGGAAGCCCTAGAAGTGTTAATAAGTACATTTTTAAGGAGCACCTCTAAGGCTCTGCCTGTGCTGGGCTGTCAGAACTTGTGTCTGTAACATAAGTAATTCAGAAGCTCCTGTTTTTCTAACACAAAAATTTGATTCAGACAGAAATACTATTTTTGGTTTTAATATTAAATCTCTTATGAGCAACAGATTCCATGAGTAGTTCTCAGATAATAATCTGCAGCTAGGAAGAAAATGTCATCAATGATGGAAAACTGAAGAAACTGAATTCAGAAAACAAGACAATTTCATATCTGCGTGATTTCTTAAAACTCACAGTGAGCTAAAATATGATTTATAAATTCCATAATCTACATGAGAAAGAAAAAAAGTAAACAAGACTGTGCTGTCTGGACACGACAGGCATGGGAAGAGCTGTTCCAAGGGAAATGGAGCTGAAAGGGGGAGAGGGAAAGGGCTGCTGCAGTAGTGCCAAGGACACACGAGGCTCTTCCCTCTGCAGCTCCTGCTGCACGTGGGTATCCCAGGCAGAATCCAGGATAAACAAGGCCATAAAATGACCCTCAGTGTGCTGGGTCTGAGCTCTTCTCTGGGCAAGGCAAAGAGCTCCTCCCAAAATTCCCAGGCTGTTTATTTTTACAGTAAATCTGAAGTATCCGAGTGGGGGGGTGGAAGCTGATATGCAAACATCCCTGAGCTCTTGAGGCAGTTCCTGGGCACCCATCACGGGCAAAAATGAAACTGAGAAATGTAATCTGGGGGTCTGAACTTGGTTCCCAGTCCAGTTTTGCAGCCACCACATACCGAATATCGCAGCATTGATATTCATGTCGTACTCGGGCCTTCAGCCGAGCTTTAGGAGTAGGTTTGTGAGTGTTCAAGCTGGGTGTTTTGTGAGAGCCAGATTTCATCTTCTGTTTCCCCAGCTGGACACCTCTAATGCCTCCCCCCCTGCATTTTGGTTTTGCATCAGCTCCACTGGGCCTGGAGAGAGCTGAACTGGCAGCGCAGCTCAGCCAAAAGCGTCTGTGCCCTCGTCCCCTCTGCCTAAAAACCCAACAGCTCTGCCACAAAACCTGCTGAGGCAGATCAGCCCTCACATGCCTGAAGTTTTATAGTGGCCACCAGCAACAGGGAGCAGAAAATACCCAAAAAAACCCCAGGATAAGCAACCAAGAACCTACCTTGTCCCTCTTCCCTGCCTTTCCCGTGGTGAGGGACGTCACGAAGCTGAGGAGGTTGCAGAAGCTGAGCACTTGGTATAACCAGTTTTTTTTAATTACCAAACCAACTCGTTTACAAAGGAAAACAGAACTTTGAAAATATTTAATTATACAGTAAAAACAAATTGTACTACAAAGAGCTTTCTATGAAGTGAGTAAAATGTTTACATTTAATATACTTAAAACTGAGAACTTCAAAAAAAAAAATAAGGAACTGAATAAACAACACGATTCAAACTTTCTGTGTATTTCTTTGGTCTTTCTATTGCTTAGGAGTGTGGAGGAGAGGTGCAGAAGTGAGGAAAAACTGCTTTAAAACAGGGAGAGTCAATTCAAACAACTAGTTTGTTGTGCACCTGGAGTTAGGGGAAGCAGTTCCCAAAGCTCACCTGGCTGATGGAATTCCAGCAGCAGCACTGGAGTGCTCCCAATGCAATGGATTCCTGCAGGGAAGGCATCCCTGCTTTCCTGTAAGCCACAGAGGGGTTCTGGAGCACCTTTCCTTGATGTACAACTCTACATCTCAAGTGGCTTTTTTGATTTGGAGGGTGGTTTTGGACATGTCATTACTTTCTTTGTGGCTGCTCTCATTGTGCAGTTTTACATCACCAAAAGGTAACAGCAGGGACCCTTACCTGCCCTAAAGAGCAGCTGTGTCCCTTAAGAAATACTCAGACATTTCTCTGTGTTGCTTCTTAAAAAATAACAGTATAATAAAGTAGCCAAGGCCAGAGTGCCTTACCCAGCCAGTTACCTGCAGCTGGAGGTGTCAGGAACAGCTCCTGCTCAGGCTAAGAGCGAAGACTGGGAATCAAGTGGGTGGGAAGAAGTTCTGGTTCCTGATACAGAGGATAGAGGACTGGTTTTAATTAGTACAGACTGAAATGGCTTTAAAAGTTGTTAATAGAGGTGAGGCTGCACCAAGGCAGCCTCTGGCTTTGCCCTCCTGGGAGGGGGTGGTGCTGGGGAGGCAGGATCTGAGCCTTCTTTGAAGCAGTCACTTGCATAGCAGGAAACTGCCAGGATACCTGAGGAAAGAGTAAGTGGATACTTCGGCTCCAGGGATTCCTGCCTTTCCAAATCTCACTCACATGGCAGCTACACACACACACACACACACACACACAACTTGCAGAGCAATAACAGCTTCATTCCTAAAGCAACAGGGGCATGGCTTGTAAAATAGTGCACTCAGGACGAAGTGCAGACAAGTCCTCACTTTCTGTTCCCTCTCTTGTGCAGTGATTTCCTTTACAACAGAGCTGGACTATTTAAAAACTCAAACCTTCCGGTCTTTTTAAATATATCTAACAATGACATAGTCATTAAAAAAAATTTACGAGTAAATTTGCCTTCAAAGCAAACAGAGTGTGGTGACAGCGTGGAAAATCAATACACGTTCTCATTTCAGGAGAAGAATATTTATAGAAAGGGGGTTAAAAACCTAAACCTTTCAAGTAAGTTGAGCAGAACTCAGGTGTCATTCATTAGATGAGACTGAATTAGAGTGCTCACGTGCAGGGTTTTTTTTCCTAATTTCTGTCCTATCAAAATTTAAGTTTAATTTCTATAGCAAAAATGGCTATTTTAAAACAACTTCAACCCTGTGAAGTATTTGAAATTTTAACCCTTCTGAAGATGCCAGCTTTTACAGTCCCCAAAGGCAAGGAAGCTTTAAGTGTTAACAGTTCCCACTTCCAACAGCACAAAAATAAATCTACAAGGTACTTTTAAGGTACAAAAACCCCAAACCCTACTCCCACCTCCCTCTTTACGGGCACCACTGTGGGCTGCAATAAATAACCTTTAAGTTATATCGTGAAACTTGCACAGCAAAATTCTGAAAGAGAAAGCAGGGACTCCAGAAGGGTAAATTACTCCTCTCCACGCAGCAGCACCCGCGGAGCTCCACGCAGCCAGCGCTGGCTCACGGGTTATAGCTCTGTAAAATGTTATCGAAGGGGAAGGACTGATAGAGCTCATCGGCGTGGACACCGTCGGGCTCGTAGAACTGGCCGTCTGCCAGGCCGCCCTGGGGGCCGCTGCTCAGTCTGGGCTCGCTCAGCACCTCCGCGTCCATGAAGCCGTAGGCGGCCTCGGCCAGGCCGGGCTGCGCGGGGAAAGCGGCGGCCCCGCTGCCGGCCCCGGCCGGGGGCAGCTGCAGCTGCTGCTGCTGCCGGTGGCTGCCCGCGCCCAGCACGGCGCTGAACTTCTCCAGGCTGATGCTGCCGCAGCTCATGTCCTCCGTGTCCATGCCCAGCCCCGCCATGCCGGCGCTGGAGACGCCGCCGCCGCCGCCGGGGAGGCTCTGCAGCTCGGGGGCCGGCAGCACCACGGCTCCCAGCCCGTTCGTGCTGCCGTAGGTCCGAAAGAAGCTCGAATCCTTCTCGTCGGGCCAGGCCAGGGCGCTGTCGTGGAAGGCCGGGAGGGAGCTGCTGCCCTGCGGCTCCGCGGAGAAGCTGTTGTGCGGGTGGGAGCCGAGCATCCAGAGCGGGGAGGACAGCACGTCCGGCTTGCTCGGCCCCGCCGCCAGCTGCGAGCAGCTGGGGTACAGCTGGCTCGTGCTGGACAGGGCTCCTAACCCTGGTGGCATCATCAGCGTGGATGAAAACATGTTTGGTTCTACGGAGAGAATGCCGCTTTTTAGGGGTTTTTTTCAAATTACAAATGGTAAAAAGCAAAGGAAAGACAGCAAAACTGCACGGGTATTTCCACCGTTTACTTGCTTCACTGCTCTCCAGGATGGACCCCGGAGTTCTGGGCAGCAGCAAGAGAGCTGCCTCTACCTCGCCCCTCTATGACACAAAGAACTGATAGCTTTAAGTTTGTACAGTCAGAAGCATCACTATCTTACAGGAAGAAACCCTCAAGAGATTAGAACTTCAAGCAAAGAGAGGGCACTACCTGTTTAAACCACTGTCAGGCTGCAGGCAAAAACTTACCTTTCTTAATTGCCTTCCCCTCAGGAGTGACAACAGGGAATGGGGCTACTTTGGGCCTCTCCATCGTGTTTGATCCTGCGATGGAACACAACATGAGTGTGCAGCATTTAGAGGAAACAGCTCCATCTAAATATAAGTTCACTCAACCAAGAAGAAAAAGACAAATGTTTTCCTTACCACAGTCCTGCATGAGCTTCTGCCAAGCCAACGTTGATCTTTGCCTTTTTGCTTTGTTGCCATATGGATCTACAGAGAAAGGAGCGGAAGGGGAAAATGTTGCCTTACTCTTCAATGAAGGCCTAAAGGAACTCCCTAGTGGCACCAAGTTGTAGTAGGAATTATTTAAAGGAAAACATTGCAGGCATGGCAGCGCTAACAAGCCACGCCAGTGTTACCCAACAGTAATTCTGGTATTTTCACTGAAAGAGGGAATAAACTACTGCTGTAACTTTGAAACCCCAAAACTCTACTTTGCCGAAGCAGTGCTGTGGATTTCTTGTCAATTAAGGCACTACCACGAGTCCTGCACTGACCACGGCTGTCCAGAAGCCCATCTCGTTGGAACCATACCCTTTTCATCTGGCAGGTATCTGAAATCCATGGGTTCACTGACTTCCTGGTCCGAGGGCCTCCGCAGCTGCATCTTCACCGTGACGGGCTCGGAGATGTCCCTGAGGAAGGGCGGCGTCCTGAACACGATGGCGACCTGGCGGTGAACGTCGGCTTGGGAGAAGGAACCCTTGGCCTCCCAGTTGTCCAGGACAAACCTGACTTCTATGTCATCTAGGCCATGAGAAACAAGATGCTTGTCAAGCTGGAAAACTGAGAACTTGCAGCAGAAGAAAAGGGGGAGCAAAGGGAGGAGCCTGACTCAGGATTCAGATCAAAGTAAATGGCTCAACTTTAAAGGCACAAGAGGTGCTGAAATCCCATGAACCTGGGAGCTGTTCCACCCAGCTCCAAAACCAAACCACTCTGAGGTGAGTGGTGAAGGGTTTCAGCCCCCCAGCAGGAAAATGGTCATGGAATGTGTCCATTTGGGAAAAAGGGAGGAAAAAAACCTAGTCCAGGTTACCTTTCTGAACTTTGTCACACAGCAGAAATATTTCGTCTCCTCCTTTGACGCTTCCACAGTTCTTGTTCACACGACAAATTCTCAGTTCTGCGGTGTTGGGAGCTCCTGGAAGCAAACAGGCAAATTTAATGACCTGGCATTACTGTGGCTTTGTCACTGTTGGATAGGAGGTGCTGGGAGTTCAGACATACGAAGGGAAGGCAACAGCTGGAGGAGTGTGACACCCTGAAATCCACACAAAGCAAGTCTCTCCATACAGGAAATTCAGCAGCAGGGTCTGATATTCCACAATCCTACAGCTTATCTCCAAACACAAGACACCAGCACAGCTGTGCCACCCACTCCCTGACTATTGTAGAGCAGTCTCAAATACTTCCCCCGCTGACGTGGCTGTGCTCAGCCCCGCTGCCCTTCAAGCTGCAGAATTCAAAGCAGTTCTGTGGGTGACTGATTACCTGGTACAGTCACACTTCTCTGGAAAGAGCTGGGCTAGCAAGTCAGGAGAATTCCCCTCTCTGAGGATCTGGCTGTAGTTCTATTCACAGAGCTGCTTGGCCATCCAGCCTTTCCTCTGTTCCCCTCTGCAGGTGCCCAGGAGCAGCTCCATAATTTCACACCTTCACCAAGGGCAGCAGGTTTCACCCCAAACCACTCAAACTTCCAACTCCAGACTGTGGCTGTACACAAACAGCCCTCAGGATAGCTGTGGATGGAGAGCTGCTCCTCAGCATGCATTAGCCCCCACTGAAGGCTGCACACTGCATTCCAAACAATCTCATGGCTATGGGCAACTCCAATGGGATGGAGCCACGCTCTGCCTGGTGGTGTCTGGCTCCATCCTGGAGCAGCAGCTCCAAACACATTTAAAATGTTTGGAACAATCCAGCTGGTGCTGCTTTGACACCATGAAACTGATCCTCCATGAGGCTCCACCACCACAGGCTCCCAATTCCAGACACAGAGAAGAAATACAAAAATCAAAGCTCATGGTGTCAACCTCAAAAAAGACCAAGAACAACAAAGAAAACAACAAAAATCAAAACAAACCAAACAAATCTGCTTTAGACTCTCAGTTTGAATCAATTCCTACCCAAGTACAGCTACAGCACAACTCAGACTACACCTAGAGCAGAGTTCCTGGTAGCCTCTCACCAGTCCCCAATTACGTAGTTACTATCTGCAGTTATTACTGTCATTATTGTAAGTGGGAGCTACAGCCTCATGCACTACATGACACACACCACTTCATCTGCTGAATGAATCAGAACCCTTCAAGGGAGGGGAAACCAAACAAAGCCAGAAACAGCACAGGGCCATGTGACTGACAGCGTCACGGTGCGCTTTTCACAGGAAGGGTAAATTAAGAATTGTGAGGAAAAGCCTAATTTTACCAGTGTTTCACTTCTGTGTGCTTGAATGGCACTCAAAGCAGAGAATCAAGGAGTGGTCTGGGTTGGAAGGGATCTTAAAAATCATCCATTTCCAACTGCCCTGCCATGGGCAGGGACACCTTCCACTATCCCAGGTTGCTCAGAGCCCTGTCCAACCCGGCCTTGGACACTTCCAGGGATGGGGCAGCCACAGCTTCTCTGGGCAACCTGTGCCAGGGCCTCACCACCCTCACAGAGAAGAATTCCTTCCTGATATTCAATCTAACCCTTCCCTCAGTCCATTTGAAGCCATCACCCCTGTCCTATCTCTGCATGTCCTTTTGTGAAAAGTCCCTCTCCAGCTCTCTTGCAGTTCTCTTTAGGTCCTTGTAACAGATTTTTGGGACAGTCTCCTTCAGTGGAATCTGTTGTTTTGTCCTTAGACAAGGAATTCAGAAGGAAAATCAACACACACAAATGCCAGCAGATGTGGGTGCACCACTGTGCTGTCAGCAGGAGCGCTGAGCCCGGCACCCCCCTCAGAGGGAAATGTTCCTGGTCCCCTGTCACCTCAACTCCTGCCCAATTCCTGTTCCTCACTCCCCTACACCACATCCCTGGTGACAGATCCCTTGAGAAATGAGCTCCTCACTGAAAACCACGTTGCTTTCAACAAGATGCTCTACCCAACCCCATTTCTCAGAAATGCTGAGCTGCCTCATCTGACTCTTAGGAAGAGTTTTTGATATGCAACTTGGGAAATTTCTGCTCCAAAGCAGTTAACTTTAGAAGCATCTGGAAACAGAAGGTGCTGAATTTGAGACACTTGCAGCCTCTGCTAATGGGGTTGGCTGTGTGATGTCAATATGATTCTTCTGTGTCTCACTATCCACAGCAAGCGGAGACTATGAAGGATGAGAGAGTGAAGGAGATAGTGGATTTGAAGTGTCCAAGCTGGTTTTCAGAGTATCTCTTTGCTCCTAATCCGAGCAGATCCGTGAAGGCTCAGACCTCAGAGCCCAGGGCTGCCCAGCCTGTGGTCCCTGTCCCCTGAGGGTACAGCCTGGCTGTAGGGCAGAGCAGCTCTACCCAAGCTGACACTTCTAAACGGAACTGGGATCCGAAACTGAGCAGGGCCGTTCTCTACGATTTGTGGTCGGGCTTATTTACACGGCTGCTAGGCTACAGGGAGGGCTCTGGGTGCCTCCAGTGCTGCCCACAGACACCCCAGCCCCCACCCCTGCTTCCCCCACCGTGCTCAGCCCCGGCCCCTCGCAGCCCCGCCGGGCTGACGTCAGCCCACGACGAGTAATCGTGATTTGGCACATTTCTAAATGGCATCTGAGGCAGAGCTGCAAATCTGGTACATCAGTTTTTATCTCAGCCCTGATTATTTCAGTGCAAGGGTTCTCAGTGACACCACGCTCGCAGTTCCAGCTTCTAGATCATTCTGGAGGAGACTCTAAATATATCAGAGCCATCTGAGTTCGTACTCAGCACATTCACAATGCTTTGTGCCCACATCAACACAATCCTAACAACTTTAGGAAATGCAGATCTCTTCTTATTCAGTGTTTTCTGCTAAAATGAGGATGTCAAATATTCAGCATAGAAACACTCATGGTGCAGAAATTAAAAACACTGCATGAAAGTTTTTCAGGATTAAGAATTCTTTTGCTACTCTGCTCCCAGAAAAGAGTCCAGTACACACTGGGGGCTAAAATCCTCAGCTGCTGATGCCCTAGGGATGTCCAGTTTTGTGGAACGTGGAAAACACTGCCAAGAAGGAGTGTCATCTATTTCTGCACCCTCCTGGAGCATGACCAAGGACTCCTCCCTTAACCACCTGTACAGTGAAACAGCCACCAACCAGGACACAAAAGGCCTTCAGATAGTTTCCCACTGGCATAAATCTCTCTCACAAGTCCCATTCCAGAGCCCTCACAAGGCAAAGGCAAGACTCCTCAAGGACACAGGCTCCACAGGACTCTCTTGGAAAGCAGATCAGCCTTGAGGCAGCCATCCATCTCACTACTGTCACTTTAATCACTTGGCACATCAGGCATGGGCCTTTCCTTGCAAACACTGCTGCTGTGTGTGAACAAGGGCTGGAAAAATACCTGCATGTGAGTCGAGGAATGCCATGGACAATCCTTACTCTGGCTGGTCAGCATTTCTCCCTGGGATCACATTTGAATGTATGCTCACTGTGACCTGCCATGTGACACTCACGCAGCCCCAAGCCACAGAAGAGACCCAGAGCTGGCACAGACCTCGGGAGGCTGGCGTCCCTCATCCCAAGCTGAACAGAAAAACGAAAGGGAAAAGGAAGAAAGAAGACTGAGCTGAGCTGGTACTCACTGTTGTCATAGATGGGGTTGGAAATCAGAGGAGGAAGGGCTATGGTGTAGCTGCCGTGCTCGTCGGGAAGGAAGGCTTGGAAGCAGAGTCGGACGACGTTGAGGTCGTACTCGTCGATGTTGTGCAGCTGCTCCTCGGGCACTGAAGGACACACAGCACCAAGGGTCAGTCACAGAACCAGCAGGAATTCTTTACCAAACTGGGGAGGAGCCCTCACCAGTAGAAGAGATGGTGCTGTCCAGGCACACGTGCCCTAGCCCTGGCAGCAGGACAGGGGCTGCACGAGTTAATCCCTTGCTCACAACAAACGACACCGAAGCCTTTAACGCTTTCCCTGCACCCAGCAAGGTTCAACTGTCCAAGCTCTCCAGCTGCTTCTCGTGCCTGGGTTCCTCACCTTGCCTGCCACAACAGTTCCATGTATCTATAATTTAAAAGTAATTTTTTATTCTTCTTTGTGCGTGATAAAATTTACAAAATTAATGTCGTTGCCCAAAATAAATATTTTGGTACAAAGGGACCCTACGATCTCATTAAATATTTTCTGCAACGCTGAGGGACTTTGGCTGCATGGTATCATTATTTTCCTCTAGAAACTGAGATGGAAGAAGAGTCAGAAGGCAATTCCTGGGGCAAGAATGAAGCAGAAACAACAGACAGAAACCACCTCCCCACCCCATCACCACCAGAGTCACAGCTGTACCTTTCAGAGCAGGGATTAGTGGAGCCATTAGGATACAGATTTGTAACACAAGAAGCACAGCCTTGCTGTAAAGGATCAATTTCCTTGCATATTCCTGCCGGTGTAAAGCCAGCAATGCATAACCCAAACTCAGCATTTCAATTTTGTTCACTCCTTATTTTAATTACAAGACACAGGGCCTGGGGTATCATTACTGAACATTTCATGTATTCCCAGCTTAATGGACAATTCTGGGAAGAGCAGCCCGCTCTGAATTTGACACTTTCCTTTAAGGTGTGACACTGAACCATTATGTTGGCATTCAACGCTAGTAAAAATGAGAAACTGGCTTAATTTCACTTAAGTAGAAGTACTGATAATTAAAATAATTGCAAGTGTTTCTGTTTCCCCAAACCCCTCCCAGCAGCAGTTCAGCTGTTTCACACTCCTCACAGTTACCCAAAGCCAACATGTGCCAAGCCACCAGATCACCAGCTCTCCATACTCCTCCCCTCCCTTTCAAAGGGCTCCTGCAAGAACAGAAGATTAAACGTGGCTGTGATAAGATGTTCAGGGACCACGCTGTACTGATTAGATTGCCTGCTCTGACCTTTAGCATTTATCACTGGCTCAGGTCTCCACCCTGCCACGAGTGGGATTCCACAATGCCCACTTGAGCGGCTTCTTCCTTTTACCTTTTGATAAGTGTGAAATTGTAAGTGTGATGAGCTCAGAATACTTTCCACCGGGCATTTTGAGTCCTTCTGGTGCTGTGAATATCAATTTCTCCTAGTCTCTACTGCAAAGGGAAATCAAGTCACCTTTCCCCTTTACAAGCCTGTGATCTGCAATATTTCAAGGCAAATACGGCAGCAAGTACAAAACTAAGCAACAACTGTGTGAGCTTCACAAGTGCTGTGGCCCAGGGGAGTTCTGCCCGTGAGCACTTTGCAGGTTGGTGCTGACTGTGTCACCAGACACACAAAGTTTTATGCTTTAATGCACTTCATTCATAGTTCACCTGCTAACCTGAAAGAGGATCTCTAGGAAACGGCTTTGGAACAGACAACTCCTCAGCCTGCCGTGGATTTGGCTGACTCCAACTGCCTCTGGGTACAGCCTGATTCAGAGAACACAGAAAGAAAAGTGCACTTTGCAAGGTGCACCTTGCAGAAGGGCTATCAGGAGAGCAGCTCTAATCCATACCCTGACATCACTGCCAGCTCCCAGGGACACCCAGACAGCAGGGCTCACGTTCCTTGGTGACCATATGGATGGATCCCTGCGGAGACCCAAGGGGTGCTCAGACCTCAAACCTCACCACAATTAAACTAAGCACAGAGATTCAATACTTTGGCCTGAGTAAGGTGTCTGTGGATAGAAGCTGAGCACGAAATCTGGATCTGGCTTCTGACCCTGAATCCAAAGTGAGGACTTTGTGGTTGTGCAACCAAGGCCCTCTCTCACGCTAAAGGAGCCTCAGTCCCGCTCCGTGCCTTCCACAGGGAAATGTGTCTCTTCCTCAGAAACACAGAACAGCAGACTGAAGCCTAAGAGTACTCTATAAAAGCAAAAATACTCTAGATACGGAGAAAATTAGCAATGCTAATGTTCAAATGATGTCATTTCCTATGCTGCAAACTTGCGCAAATTCCCAATAAATCTGTCTAACACCTGACATGGGAGTGGTGTGCCAAGAATGGCAAGGGACAGAATCACTGGGTACAGCTCATTCTACTGCAGGCAAAACCCACTGCTCCTGATTTGCATGTTTTCATAAAGGATTTAATAGAATCTTTAAAAAACTGTCATTTGAAAGAAGAAGTGCTCAGTCAAGAGTGATTCCTCTTGGGCTATTTTTAACCCGACAAGAAGAACATAACAGTGCAAAAAAAGGAGAACAAGACAGCTGCAACTCCATCTTGTGATGACACACTTTAGAAAAGAGAGACACCAGATTCCATGTGCATATGAAAAAGCACACAGCTTTCACCGATTTCAAAACAAGACAATCATCCAAACAAAACAAAATGTTGTTATTTTTAACAAACATCTAATCCTGCTCCCTCTGAAGCCAATTTGAGAGCAGCCACTGTCTTGGAGTGGATGCTGGCTTACACCTTGGGAATATTAAAAGCAAACAAAGCCGAGGCAGACAAACACCCTGAGTAACGCCTGGAGCGCGGCCGGGTGGAGGATGGTCATGTCACCCCATCTTATTCCACCAACTTCTGTGCAGAAGGACAACAGACAGGGTTAAACCTGACAAACCTGAAGTCATTAGAGTTAGGAAACGCTGTCGAAGATTTTGGGAACGCTATGTACTGGAGAGGAGGAGCACCCCCTCCATCAAGCCCTGCAAGCTCCACACAAGCAGGACTGAAACCAGGGGCATCACATATGGGAAGTAAAAACATCGCCCCATCTGGCACCTTGGGGGCACAGGTGTGGTGAAAAAAGGCTCCAACACAACACATGAACCAAAAAAAACAGAAAGGGAAGAAGCTCTCTGGTTTTGGCAAGGGTTCAACTTCCTTTTCTGACTGCTGCTCGCTGTGTGGTACCACACCTTAGTGTCTTCATCTGGATCCAGCTGAAAGAGCTGGAGCCCAACCAAAAGCCTGGGTATATTCCTGTGGTGACCCAGTCTAATCACAAAAAATAGCCTTAACCTGGCAGAAATCCTTTCACTGTAGTTATCTCTGCACACAGGAACACATGAAGGACTATTCGTAAGCTTTACAAGAAGCTTTCAGAAGTAACTCAAAGAAATTAAAATAATATTTTAAAAATGACTAAAATTCTAGGGTAAATATGGACTGTGATGTCAAAAAAGTCTATAAAAATACCAGCAGCACCATGGTAAAAGAAATCCAACCCCGCTCACCAAGATTCTGGCAACAGGGTTGCAAAAGGAGTACCTGGAGTTACAGTCAAACCCGGGGAGGATTTGCTGTTCATCTGGAAAGGCGCAACAATAACCAGTAAATAATTTCATTATAGAACTGTTCAGAACTCTTCTGAACAAAATTCTGGTTCCTCAACTTTACTAAATAATTATCTTGGAAATAATTCCCTAATCCATTGTCTGCTAAGGTGGGAAGAGACCAATACAGTCCCAGTGTGGGAAAACACCCCACGCAAGCTAAACTCTGAACTCCTTCCAACCTGAGCTGGCTGATCCAGGCAGCTCCCAGGCATCAGGTTTGGGTTGTCCCTGTCTCCAAGATTTTGTCTCTAAAATCCAGAGATACCCCACTGGGATTCCACTGAATTCCACTGAGAACCTGCTGGATTTGCCTCTGTAACACAAAATTGGAGACTTTTTGGGTTCAACACACTAACGTGCAAGTCCAAGTTCGGACACAAAATTAAAGATGCTGGTAATGTCAGGCCTCCTGTTTATTAATTTCTAATTATAGTTTTACAGGTTTTTTTAGTATTTCAACAGCTTTCAACATCCAGCAAGGCCAATAAAATGTCATTTATATGATTAAATTAATGGAGGATTAAAGGCTCTGATGTTCACTCATAAGGTGATGCTTCAGGGAAAGTAAAAGTTTATTCTGAACATTGAAGAGAAATGATCAAGGGTTTGGTTTTTTGACTGATAATGTGACACCTATCACACAGCAGGTCCCTCACACAGAGCCCATCACCCAGCTAATGATGTCAGCCTTCTGGAGTGGGCAGAGCTGGAGGCATCTCAACTTAACCTGCATGGAAACTTCCAGGGCAATGTGGTGTGACACAGTCAGAGAGGGGGCTCTCTGGAGAGCACAGCTCACCCTGCAAAGGGACATCCTGTGACCTTCCCCTGGCAGTGAGGGGCTGCAGGGGCACATGAGCCACATGAGATGTCAAAGAGAATGACCTTCCACAAGTTAAACCAGCCCAGAGATCACACATCATTAATAATCATCACACATCGCTCCCCACATGTGTGGGGAACACACATCATTAATAATCATCATGAGCTGTTTCTCTCTTACGCAGATGAGGGTTTTTAATTTAGGGATATGCTGGGAGCTCAGTTTCATGTAAGGGATGACACAGAGGTGGTTTGCCCCCAGGGTTTTGCTCCTGGAGTACAAAGATACCCCCCTTGGCCCTGATACCGACTGGGCAGTCTAACTCAGTCCACGCCAGAGGTTTTGCTGCAAAAGGTGGCTCTGCCCAACCTTTCCAGCACTGCTCAGGCTGGCTTAGCTCTCATGTGGTGAATCAGATCAAGGAACTGGTCTGGCTCAGAACTATCTTGCCAGAAGGGAAGAGGAAAAGGCTTGTTTTCAGCCAGCTGGTTCCCACGACAGGCAGCCCTGGTGCAAGGGAATCGGTGGAAGCAGAGCTTCTTCCAGAGCTGCTGCTGATTTACACCAGGGTCAACCAGGCAGGGAAATGGGCTGCAAATCACAGGTCCCTCTGGGTGCCCAGGAGGTCCATTTCAGACCCAGCTTATCCCCCCAGCCTATGGCCCTGCTGCAGCCACAGCTGTGCTGCTGCAGCCTTTTACTAACACTGCCCAAAGCAGGATCATGGAATGGTCTGGGTTGGAGAGGACCTTAAAGCTCATCTAGATCCAGCCCCTGCCATGGGCAGGGACACCTTCCACTATCCCAGGTTGCTCCGAGCTCCGTCCAGCCTGGCCTTGGACACTTCCAGGGATGGGGCCTCCACAGCTTCTCTGGGCAACCTGTGCCAGGGCCTCAGCACCATTAAAGAATTTCCTTTGTAAACCTAAGCTAAATTTCCACTCTTTCTGTTGGAACCCATTGCTCCTTGTCCTATCACTACAGTCCTTGATGAAGAGTCCTAGTGAAGCTGGGAACAAGGGGAGGGAAGGACTGTGGCAGCACTCCCAAAACATTACCACCTGTTTTATTCCACTGAGATCCATAAAAAGGTAATTTTCTATCAATTCTGCAGAAAAAAGAGAAACTTTTACGCGTACCTTGAAACAGAACGTGCATCAGCAACACCCATTTTTCAAAAAGCAAAAACTCAGGGAGATGGTGAGTGCAAGCAACTAAAATTCAGATGTCATTCTATAGTCAGTACATGCCCATACTTCTAGGGATACAGTTCCCTGATTTACAGAAGAAAGAAATGCAAGGGAGGTGAATGGCCTGGCCAAGGGAAGAACTGGAAATACAAATTAAAACTTTCAAAACTCAGCACTTGTTTTGCCTAGACAATGCTTCTCTGGCTTCTTTTCCTGTTTTAAGTTGAACATGAACAAGGTAAAGTTGGAACAGATTTAAACGAGTGCATCCATCAGCCTCTGTACGTTCCTGATACCTTTCTTTAGCAGTTTCTGTTTCTATCATAGAAAAACAAAGAAGTCAGCATTTTTGTCTTGCTACTTGGTAATTTTCCTTTTTAAACAATTTGAGAGGGGGCTGTCCTTTATATCAATACACACATTTTGGAATGAGTAGAAAGGAGCATTTGCATGAGATCAGAGGAACAAAGGGCCTCCCAAAGCTAAGCGCTAGGGCCATGCCACGATCAGCACACGCAGCTTCCCTCGAGTGGGTTTGCTCTGTGCCCCTTCGAAAGCTGATGAGACTCGCTACTAAGATTTTACACTTCAGGATTTAACTGGGGGGTTGCACATTTGTTTTAGTACAAAAATAGAAGCTTAAAAGTTTCTTGTGATATCTGAGGAGTTCCTTACAGCAGACACCTTCAACCCATTCCCGTTGCCAAGAGCCACTCATGTAATCCATGGCTCCAGGAAACTCCCTCCGGAGCCGGCGCAGGTGGAGAGGGGGATCCTGGGGACGCCGCGGGAGAGCGGCATCAAAGGAGAGGGGCTTTGGGGTTTCCCATGGAAGCAGAGCCGGAGGAAGCTGCAGGCAGGGGACGGCGTGGGCAGGGCGCGAGCGCGGCGGGGGCGTCACGGCACAGACGGTGACGAGCGCGGAGCCAGCGCGGGGTCAGCCGCTGGCGGGCGGAAAGGGGAAACGGCAAAGGAAACGCTGCGGAGGCACACGCAGACCTCTTTAGCTGTGGGCTGCAGGGAGAGCCTAAAAATGAACTGCACGCTACTAAGCGCCAGCAACTGCAAAGGAGCAGGAAGCTTAAGCCAGTGGCAAGCTCCAGGGAAAGTCAGGTTATCCCCGGTGATAACAACTGCAAGGAATTTGGCAGTTCTCACTCCAAGACAAGTCCGGGGTCTTTCTTTTTCTTTGGCTAGAAAAAGGTCAGTCCTCTGTAAAACTGCACTGAGTACAGTTTTTCCATAATTTAAAGAAAACACTTAGGGCTTTTCCTCGTTGACAATTAACTCCAGTTGTTATTAACTCAATTGTTGTCTCTATGTCAAGTCACACCCACTCACAAAAGCTCTTAACTGAAAACTGGCTCTTCTTTTAATTTGAGTTGGCTGTACATCAGACAGTGCATGGGAAGACAAGGATATGGCACAACTAAACAGCTCCTAAAAGAAAACAAACACCATAGAAAGCAGACATGGATCAGCTCCACTGGAGGAGTAACTCTGCTCCTCCGATGCTGTGCTATTTGTATCATCATCATCATCACCACCATGCCAAGGAGTCCTAGCTGCATGTTAGGCTGACACTGTGCCCCATTTCCCTGGAGTGCTTAGAGATGAGAAACAAAAGGGATTTCTAGAATTCTTGAGATTGTCAGAGGACAAAAATATATGGCGTGTGCTTTGGGAACACCATGGATCACGAACACGGTGTGGAAACAGCAATTCCCTCTCTCTCAAACGAGGCTAACACAGGAGGAGCAAGCTGATTGCACATCATCCATCCTAGTGAACACACACAGCTCCTACACACACCCTGTGCTGAACTTCACAAGGGATAAATGCTGCCAGCCAACACTGGGAATTCACAGGGAGACAGCCTTACAGAGGTACACTCGCACAAGGACTCCGATGCGCCTCCAGCTGGGCAGACGGCACTGATCTGCAAACAAATTCCAATCACCCCAGATTCCGAGGTAGCCATCAACTGTTTAGGGTCAATACTGAACCTCTCTTACCCAAAAGGAGGCTCAGGACAGGGAATGCTTGTTCCAGAAGAAAGTGGGAAAGAAAAAAGAAAAGCCTACCAACACACAAGCACCCTGAAGGCTCGTTTTCCATGAAGTTTCTTTGATGATGTCATACAAGAAATGAGTAACACCAACTTGCGACCTGCTTAGAGGATGCACAGCTCCAGAATGTCTCTAAACAGGGAAGTCAGATGCCTTTCTGAAGACACAGAGGTAAAGCACAATGCAGAATGGATTCAGCACAGCCTGCACAATCCTGGAAAATGTACCAACACTCCTCTGACCTTAAAAAACAAACTAAATTCATACATAAAACTTTCAACCTTGTCAAGCAGCGAACATTTGCGGTGATTGCTGCTTGCAAAACCCTGTTCTGATCAACTAAATAAACACGTAAAAATATTCCTGTCACTAATCCTGTTTTATTAGACCTTGGTCCCAGGCCTTTCTAGGCTCTGCTCAGCGTGGGACTGCCCTGGAGGCCGTTCTCAAGTGGCCCTGCTTTGTGCTGACACGTTAACATGTGCCGAAGGGCAATGACGCAGCTGGGGATTGCCAGTGGCCCCTTCTCAGCACAGCCCCTGCCCAGAGCAGGCTGCTGCCCTGTGTGTCACCCAGGCAGGCTCTCCCCTGCTGCCAGGGCAGCAAAGTGGCCTCCTCCACTGCTGGACGGGTAGGAAGCAGCCCAGGATCTGCCCGGATGCTACCGAGCACAACTTTCTGTAATCGCCCAAAATTTGTTAGTGGATGTGGAGTTAAGTGCCAACAACTGTAAAAACCTACTTCCTTCTACAGAAAAGTTCCCCTTTTATTGTTTGAAATCAAGGTAGAGCTGGCTGAGACAAGGCAACATAATTCAAACCCTAAACTGTTTAAATTGTGCTGATGAACTAAACTCTTGTCAAAGTACTGTGTGCATACATAACCTTAACTAGGGTAATTGTTCAGATGGGTCATCAGGGCCATCAGCCTGATTCCAAACAGCTGCTCTAAAATTAAGAAAAATATCAAAGACATTTCTTATTCTGTGATAAATTCAGCATCCCTCTTTCTGTCCCAGTTCAGGAACATGTATTTTTAAAGCCAGCCAGAAATCCAGCCCTCAACTCTCCATAAAGGATCTTACCTGAACATAGCAAGAATTCTGTGGGTATTAGAAAACCCACTGAAGTGTCTGGAGAATCTCCAAGCTCCTGCTTAGGGAAATACATGACTACATTGGCATTGCTTAGCTAATCATTTGGGGGTATTTATGCTTTTCAACTAATTCCCCCCAGTTCTGCCTGCATTCTGCATGTGTTGGTCCCACTGCAGTTGGCCAAAAAATTTTGCAGTGTGTTCCCCACCCGCTCTGTGCAGAGAACTTGGCAGTTAAATTGCTGTGAGGGGAGTTGGTTTAGCAAGTTGATCTGAAGGGAAACCACTCTCCTTTTTGGTTTTTTTTGTTTTCAAGTCGGTTTTCCACTGGAGCACCTCATTGTGGGGCCACGCAGCCCCTGTGTGTGGTGGTGTGAGGAAAGTGGTGGGAGTGTGTGAGCAGGGATGGAGGGAAGAGCAGGATGACTCCTTCTGAGACCAGCCCACAGATCAGTCACATCAAACAAAACCGTGTGGGCAACCCATCACAGGTGTGGTTCTGCAGCAGCAGGTCCTGCCTCTGACCTTGATGAGCCCAACCACAGCATCACAGGATGGTTTGGGGTGGAAGGGACTTGAAAGATCATCTTGTTCCAACCACTGCCATGGGCAGGGACACCTCCCACCAGACTGGGCTGCTCCAAGCCCTGTCCAAGCCAGCCTTGACACTACAATCCTGCTGTGGATTTCTGAGCTCCCATGCTGTGAAATCAAGTGAGGAGCAGTTCCCAGTGGGCTATCAGCCCCCTGACCTGGCCACGAAAGACACAGCAAGGGAAGAGATGAGAAAGTGGCAAGCGAGATTTGCATTGGCTGAAATTGTTGCAGAGTTATGCTAATTCAGTCTTTTACTCTCATCACTGCCAAAACTGGGGAAATCCAACTCCCAAGGTACTTGTAGGAGTTTCCAGGAAAGGTTTCTGCTGCTATCCCATTTCTTCTGTCCAAGCAGCAACTCAGACTGCTGCTGGGAATTACAAAAACTCAATATAAAAAGAAAAGGGCAACTATCCAAATAGATTCATCATGTGATGACTGGGAAGAAAGACTTGGAGGGACACAGAAGGGGAAGACTGCTTCTCAGAAAGAGATTTTTTGGGAGAAGAAAATAAAGCTCCAACACAAAATCAAAGGCAGGACAGGACAAACAAGACCCCATCACCCTGCCAAGAGAAGCAGCTGATTTCCACTCACCATTGAAAGGGTTAATTTTCTTCGAGATTCGTAAAGAAATGGATTCCTTCAGGTCTTTCTTCTTCACACACTGAATGCCCAAGTTCTGAAAACTGAAGCATATGTGGCAAGATTTCAGCAACTAACAACATCTTCGGGGTAGACTATTATATAAAATATTCATGTTAATTAGTGTGATAACATCCAGTGTAAGAAATTTAAAAAAGCTTCTTTTGAGAAGGGTTTACAAGACCTGAAGAGCAAAGATGCTGTTTTTCCTACAGTAAGGGCAGACACAGAAGCAAAAAAAACCTAAAATAAAATTCTAAATAATTTACATTCTTAAAACTATGTATTTCTATGTTAAAATTTATTACTCTGCAGTAAACCTACAGTGATTGAAAAGTTAGATGCTCAGTCTTGGGTGATTTATAATGACAATCATTTTTGTAATCAATAAACCTGGTAATTTGCATTAGTTATAGGATTTGCTCTCCTGCTTTTATCAGGGAATGTAAATCTTAAACACTATTATAAAGGGGTTTTTTTTAACAGGTCAAAACAGGTTTTTAAATCTCACATAGTTATGGAAAAGTTCTGAAGAGCTGCAGCTCCTCCTGATTTGCATAAAAGTGCAGGTCACCCTGATGCAGGAGGTGGGGGGAGTCCCAGGCAGGCTGACTCTTTCCCACATGGAAAAACCATGACATCATCAAAGCTGAGTGGATGTAAAGCAGGAAGTTAAAAAAAAAAAAAGAAAAAAAGAAAAAAGAAATAATCTGGGTTTCATGATGTTACAATAAGCTCTGAAGAGCTGGGTTGTGCCAGCAGGCATCTTTCTCCAGAAGTCCCAGCCATTTCCCTTCCTTTGAAACTCCACAAACCTTCTTTGCTTCAGCAAAAGAGCATCTTACTGCACCTAAAGATAGTCCTTGTTCCTGCCAAGAGTGCTTGTACACTTCTGAACAAGCCTATCCTAGCACGATGCTAAGTTTAATTTCCCTAAATTCCCCTGTCTGCGCCCAACATTCTGTGTTCAGAGGTTCCCAAACCCTCTGCCATCAGGCTCCACTTCCAGAACCTCTGCTCACTAGAGGAAGGCACAGGCTTCCTTTGCAAACTGAACATGACGTGACCTAGGGGAAAATAAAACACAGCAGCATCTCATAATTCACTAAAGCACTTTGCCTTCCTATCATGGCTACTGACATTTAGATTGGGATTGTACCTTGATGAGCAATCCCATTTCCACCTGCTCCTGGAGGAAGTACTTTCTTTAGGGCTTGATCACAGCACACATCATTCCCCCCCCCAGAACACCCACTGTATTCCACAGATTGTCTGAAGCACACTTCAAAGCCCACAAACAGGGGCAGTTCCTTATTGCACCCCCAAACAAAGCCTCTCGGGAACAGGAGGCTTTTCAGCAGCCCGTAACTGTTGGATTATCAATGTTTTCAAAAGCTGTGCTGGCACAGTGAAAGTGTGTGTTTGGCCATGCCTAGGCAGAGGCTGGGTCAGAGGAGGAACTGCTCAGAGCCCCAGCAGGCTGCGGGGTTTCACATCGACGGGCGCTGACAGGAAGCAAGTGAGATAACGAGAAGAGAGAGGGAGAAGTAGGAAGAGAGAGCAAAAAAATGAAAAACATCTAAAAAAACTATGATATCATGCTTGCAGAGAGAAGAAACTAGGAAGTAAAAATCTGAGTACACAGGCAGCCCCACAAGCTCTGACTTTCCTGCTCTTGCCTTGATGTCTCGGCCAGGGAGGGCTCTGATCAAGTTTGGGCAGCAGTACAAAGATCATTATACCACAGGCAGAACAAAATGCTTGGGAACTTTAAAACATGGGGAACTTTGAACAGCAGAAAGCAGAGTAATTACTCAGAGCAGCCCAAAATCTGTGATTAATAATTCCACTTCTACTGAGGGGAGGAAAAGAAAAAAAAAAAAAGGATTTTTGCTCAATTTGGGATTCTCAGCAAGAGTAAAGAGCCAGAAGCACTATTGACAGAGGACATCTCCTGCTCACTAATACTGGATGAGGCTTTTCTCCAACATTGACACGAAGAGAAGAATGTGAAGGCTGAGTCACCAGCCACAAAAAGGAAAATGACTTTAAACATCCAGATCCAATTATGGATCATACTGTTCTTTCATCTTAGAGCAACCAATGATTTGTTAAAAAAAATGAGTGTACCGATGCTGGAAACATTTCAAAGGGAATGGGTCGAGCCTCCTCCCATCAGGACCTCCAATGTCAAACACAAAGCTCACAGTTTCACATTATCAATAAAATGAAAGCAGCCCACTTACTATTCTGTAGGAAACTGAGAGGCTCATATCCTAAAAATATTGAGAAGAATTCATGGATGGAGCAAACAAGCACCAGTGCCTGAAGCGAAACAGAGGCATGGCACTATGCCAAAGGACAGGACTTGATGCAAACATATAATGGAGATGAAATCACAATCTGCAAATAAATATTTGCAGAGCATCCCAGAGCTTCTTGGCGTGACATCCTGCACTGGCCTCTCCAACAGGCTCACCTCGTGCCTCCACACTGAACCTTGTGCAACCAAATGCCAAGAAGAGAAATGATCATCAGGGTCTTCCTGCACTCAGTGATGGGAACACAGGGCCAGAAGAAAAGGTGTTAAGCAATCAGCCTTTTCTGCTTTGGATCAGCAGGCACAGAGCTGAGGGGGGGAAGTGGGATGGGCCAGAACAGCAGACTTCCTTTGACCTTGGCTGAGGAAGCTTGATCTGAGAAGACCAAGGGGAAGCTGGTGAGTGGATGGTCAGAGGAAGGTGCAAGCTCCTGTTAGAGCTGAGGATGTTTGCAAGTCAGCATGCCCCGTGCCACCGGAACATGCTGCAGCACATCCGTGACCCCTTGAGCCTGGGCTGGATGCTGAAGAAGCATCTCCACTGTTTATTTCACCATCAGTGAAATAAATCACCACCTTCAAAACAGATGTGTCTTCAGCCCTCTCCTTTAATAGTGTCCTACTGACTAAACCCACGTAAACATGGAGTAATTTCACCAACACCAACAGAATCCCATTGGCCTGAGAGCTGTGTGTAAGAGCTACTTATACACTGAAATATTCACCTGATTTTCTTCCCAGCTCAGTTATGCTTACCCCAAAGCAATAGCCTACTTCCATATTTCCTACATTGCAAACTGTGAACCACAAACAGCTTGCCAGTTCTAAATTCCCCTCTCCAGCAATAATCACTCCATGTTTGCTGCAGCTTATTCTGCTTTTATTTTATTACACGAGACTTTGTAAACTTAGAGTAAACACCATCCAATACATACAACTGTATTTCAGATATTCTTAACAGCACTGAGAAATATCTTGTACACATCCAGAGTTTTCCTCTCTGCATCCACAAGCAGATCCTTCTCTGGCACACTTACTCTTCAGAGCTGGGCCTGAGCAGAATCTGTATCTTCAGTCAAAAAACCTCAACCCAAACAACAAGCAACAATAGCTACTAACACATTTCTAGATGTGTCACAACCACTGTCTTCTAGATTACATGATACTCATCCAGTACAAACTTTCTCCAGAAAGTCCAAATATAATTTCCATGGAAGGTGTGATCTTCCCTCATCACCACGAAGTACAAATTTTAATGCTGCTACCCTTTCTATTACTCATCAGTTTTACATGTAGGAAAGAGTCATGCTCAAGAATAAGATGTATTAATGAATAAGACTAAAAAAAGTAAGAGTGAGAAAGGAAAAGAAGACAAACATTGGGAGAATGGTTGAAGGAAAGAAAACGGTGACAGGATAGAAAAAGTGCATGTGTAGTATCGAAAAAAGAAGGAAATACTTCCAAGGGAAGTTCCCTGAGATGGATTAGTAAACTACAGTAAAAGCAGCATTGTAATTGCTCTTTTAATCGTTAATATGAGTTTTAAAACACAAGATTAGCAAATCACTAGCACAATTAATCAAACTCCCAAGCAACACCATTACTCACGACAGGACTCGCCGTTCTGGCCCGAACTCGGCTTCGTAGTAGCCATCTCTGCAGTCTTTTCCAACCAGATCGTGGGGGTGTGGCTTGTAGGGTTCATTCTTCGTTACCAACGTAGTTCTTATTTTGATTTTTCCAAAATAGTTCAGAATCTAAAAAAAAATGCAGGATATTTTCAAGATTTTAGGTATCGGCCCCCGCCTGTTAGAGAAAATCAATTCTATCCTGAAATGCTCTACAGAAGAAACACCAGAGCTACACAGGTGACCATACAGAAATGCTGCCTGAAGAACAAGTCTACCTCCAAAGATCTTAGGAAAAAAACCTCATAAAGCCTCAGGGATGAGGATACTACCTGTGCATGGAACACTAAGTAGTGAAAGAGGATCTTAGCAGATACAGCATGACATGACACAATCCCCTCTGAAGTTGTTGGGTTTTTCCCAACTAATTCTCAGATGAGTACTCAATCTTACATTCAAGCTGGGCAGTACCAAAGTCTCAAGCTCCTACCAGAGCTTTCACAGCAGTCATCAGCCAACTCAATGCTCTCTTCTCAGGTGCATGAAAGCAACCTCAAGCTGATGGCTACCAGTGAAGTCACCGCGTGCGAGGGAGTGTAAAAGGAAAAAAAAAAAAAAGGAGGAAAAATAGTTTGGCCTAAATTGTTTGACACATAAAAACTTGAAAGCAAATACAAGACTTGCTCAGGTACACATTTGCACAGAGGTGAGCTTTCCTCCTCCACTTCCCCCGCCCTATAACTAACAGCTCCTCTCCTTCCCTTCCTTTCCTCCTCCTGAGACTCCAAGGATCCACCGTGTATCTCTTTCAGTCAACACTTCAAATGTTTAACTTGAACTGTGCTCTTTTACCAGTCATCATCTGTTTGCATCAATCTCCAACTTGGCTCAATTCAGTCTTCACACAAGCCACTGTAACTTTTTACCCTTAAAATGATACTTCCACTGCTCCTTCACTTTCTTCAACCATTACATCATTTCTCCCTCATTTTACACCCAGCCCCATGAACGTGAAGCCTGATCTAGCTGCTTTTGGTTCTCCAGTTCCCCCTTGATGTTCATCTTCATAATCACACACTGAAATTTCATCTCTTCCTGGCCCCTCTCTTCACGTTTCCATCTCTAGAGGGGACTCCCCTGGAACCTAATCAGCACTAAAGCCTCCCACGGGCTTCAGGGAGGCAGGAATTCACCTAGAAATCACCTGCTATCAGTACAATCAGCTCTGTCATCAATAGTCACCTTTCAAAAGAACAAACTTGGCCAGGCTTGCATGGTCACATACCCATGTCCCATCTCCCCTGTGGGTTCTGCCTGGCCTTCATGTGCAGCACAGCCCAGGAAAAGAGGAATCAAGGCTTGATTCAGCCCATTCAGCTTGTTCCCTGACAGACTTAGGCTGAGAGTCTGTGCAAGCCTCTACTCTTACCAGCAGCCCACACAGTTCCTTGTTCAATTGGCACAGTGCTGAAAAAATGAGTCTGGCACCATCTCCATTTCCTGCATTCCCTAACCAAATCTGGCACTTTGATAGTCAAAGGGAACCCTTCTTTGCTTCTTCCCTTAGTAATTCTGGCTCCAGGCCTGGACCAGCTTCCACAGTTGCTTTATGCAATAGAGACTCACTCTGCTGCTCAACACATGACTGCCAACACTATCCTTCTCAAACCCTCCCTCGTAAAGAGCTTTTTTGCCTCAGCATAAAACATCTCATATTTGTCACATTTCACATCTTCTCTATCTGTTAATTTCCTGCTGTGATTCCAGAGACTCCATTTTGGGCTCCCCATTGGTTTTTTTATGCTGGCACACTCTGCAAACACAGATATACAGCCTCTGCTCCTGGGCAGGAAGATGGCAAGTGCTCTTGACTTCCCATTTAAATTTGAGCTTTATCCTCTAATCTCAGCTCTGACAGACTTCCTCCAAACTGAAAGAGATCAAGGAAACACTGGCAACTTAAACATCATAAAGGGGATCAGAAGTTATTTTCTCTTACCCTACCTGCCTGGGGTCTCCTTTGTCCAACCTATGAAAGCTACTGCCCAAGTGGTTCCAGTCCAGCTCTACTCTGCCTCTTTGTCCCTGCTTTGGTCACAGCTGTCAGGCCTCCTCTGAATCCCTGAATTCCCAACCCATCCATGGTGCAATCACCCAGCTCATCACTACTGCAGATGCTCTGAGGACACAGTTCCCCCTTCTGAGCTCATTTTAAAGTTCTGACTTCACACACTTGACACTGGTGTCTTTTGCAGAGCCCATCCTCCCCATCAGGGGTGATAGTTCGCTCGTACAAAGCGCCTTCTTTCATGTTGTGCCCAGCAACGTTTCAAAGCCTTTCCACATTTTGTAGGCAAATTCCTTCAGTGCTCTCCCAAAAATCATGCTGCAGTCCAAACCTTAAAACCAAGCCCACGTCACCTAACCAAGAAAGCAGAGCAAACGTGCAGGCAGAGAAAGCTACTAATGAGTGGCTCCCAGACCTTGAGTCTTCACTGCGTCCCCTCTAGCAGCACTTTGTAATCCACCTCTGCACCTTCTCCTCTTTCTGTAAACCAAACCTTTTCGTGACCAGGAGCAAGTAACTCTTTTCCCACTCTGCTGCAACTCCATTTGCATGCCAAGGAAAGAATCCCAGAAGGTGAGATGAAAAGCTTTGTATTTACTGTGCAGAGTCCAACACATAGCTACGAGCACCATGGTAATGTGGGCAATGGTAATTCCCGGATAAAAGCAGTATTTACCTGGATGGAAGGGAAGGTCTTATTGTTTTCAGTACTGTGTTCTCCTGGAATGCTGCCTGCTGATCTTCCCTCACATTTGTATCTGAAACGCATGCCCCTTTGCCTGGGTTGCTCAAATATTTCAATGTAGGGCTCGGGGCCACCTTAAAAATAAAATATTTTCGATGTTAGGACACAGTAGAGCTTAAAAAGCAGCAGAAGATGCAAGAATTAGAATTTCTAGACTTTTGATTCACATTACCATCTTTCCACTTGGTCTACCTTATCAGGAAATCTACTCTTTATTTTTATTTATATGCACATGTTGATGGTGGAGTACAAGGAAAGAGAACAGATTTGGACGAAACATCCGTGGCATCAATGCCATGGAAGTAATCAGCAAAAAAAGACACCCTTCCCTCCACCTGATCTAGAACTTAGCTTCCTATAACCATCGTAGAAGACGTGTCTGATGAAAGAAGATTTCATACAACAAAACCCAAATCTTTATTTGGGATTTCTCAAATCATTATTCAACATTTTCAGGAATAACACGTTTTTAAGATTGGCTGTCCTCTCCAAGCACTGGTACTGTCAACTGCTGTGTTCTCTTAAGAATCCTCTGAAAGAGGAGATGTTTGCTTAGAATTCATTGATTTAGTTCCTATCACAGTGCAGCAGAAACTATTCAAATTATGCAAAAAAAACCCCCATGCTTCTACTGGGTGGAAGCTCACTATCACTGTGAGCTCAAAAAATACCTGATTGCTCGAATTGAATTCTACATTTTGAGATGCCCATCTCCCATGGGGCTGGTTTCTAGTTGCAGTATCTCCTCAGACAATGAAACCTCAGAAAAGCTATTGGGCAGTTATCAGAAGGGAGGTTTTCAGGAAACACAGAGTGATAGCTGAGAATTAGAGACAGCAGAACTCTTAAATGGGGGGGGGAGTTAGAAAGACATTAACTTAGCAAGAGCCTAAGTACTTTTCAAGTGATGTTTTATTGCCAGACAGTAACAAGCTCTTTCATATATCTCACTGAGAACATCAAACAGGACAGTCAATCAAACAGTGACAACAGTGGGATGGCATGTGAAAAACAAACAACAGAGGCTAAGTAAATATTGCTGAAGTTGAATCATCACAGTGCTACACAATCAGAAGAACGTAGCTTATGGAAATGTCTACTGAGCTCTCTGTCATCTTTGTATAATAGCATCCTCCTCAAGCAAGGCTGAGCATCACAAACAAACAGGACAGGCAATATCCTGTGGCACAGCACTGAAAAAAAAGTGCTTGGACTTCAACATAATAAGCAAAACAGTTATTAAATATATTGAAAGTGCTGAAAGGGTAAAAGAACCCCTACTTCCTTTTGGCCAAGGTCTATGCTGCCTGTGAATCCACAGCACACGGGTTTTGGCAAAGAGGTGGATTCCAACTCTAACTCCATAATAAAGGCTTCTCTTTTGCTGCACCTACAATGGTTTAGGCACTCCTGCCAACACAAAGCTTGAACTTTGTGCCTGGGATTTGTTGATCACAAAAGATTTCCAGTGCTGCAGCACTTCATACACAAAGCAGGAAAATATTATAACCTAAGAGATAAAGTAATCAAGAGCAGCAGAGAAGGGATGGATGGAAAGAAGGACATCTGAGACATCACTTCAGTCTGACCTGAATGCACATTTATCTGTCACACACCTACAAGCAGGGGTGGAACTGCATCCGCCACCATGTGAGAGCAGCTCTTATGCTGGGATGGTCTTCAACAACTGGAGCCTCTGCAAAACCTTCAAAAGCACAATGCACTTCCACTTGAACCTGTGTTTGGGGTCAAAACCTTTGGGAACTGTGGTTCAGGACTCTTTACAGACCTTTCTAATAGTCAGTCAAATTGCAGTTTCTAAACTGATCACCTCCTATCAGGTAGATTTTAAATAACTTTCTGATCACCAGCCAGGAGCTGTCACATTAAATAGACATTAGCCACTAGTCTAGGTGCAGTTCCTCAGGGGAATGGTCCCTTTTCTAGCTACTCCCAGCTCTTTAGCTAACTCTCCTTTAGATGAGCTTTGCATATTTTCTCTTTCTGGAAAACAAGCAAAAGGGAAGGGGAAGGCAGGCATTGATAACAAAAACACCTAATGAAATGACGTAAAGCTGGTTTCAGAGAGAGCAGAAGTCTGAGCTTCTCACAAAACCATGCTCATGCATCTGTGTATGGCTATTTTAACTTTCACACTCCAACTTACTTATGCTATTGATCAACACTAACACAGACACGTATCCATATAAAACATAAAAAATCTGTTTTGCAAGTTAAAATGATAACATTACAGCAAAATGCCTACTAATCTGGCACTAATCTGGGAGATTTTCATGCTTACATAGCTGCTAACCAGACGTGCAGGACACCCACAGACACTGTGCATTTGTCAGAACTAGCCAGAGCCTCGCCGCCTGAAACTACAGGAGTGCAATCACTTGAGGTCTTTAACTCTTGCTGCTTTAACCAACAATTTCCCTTCACTCACGTTCTAGCAACACTTGCTTGAGAGGGCTATTTTCTCACCTCTCAAGAGCCCTTTATTTTAAGACTCTGGGCTCAGTGATCTTTACAGGGCTGTCTGTGGAGGAAAGAAATGTCATTGAAGGTAAACCCACCGCTCTGCAGCAGGTGTGGTTGTGGGAAATTAAAGCTCTGTGACGAGGCAGTCTCCAGACATTAAACATCAAACCTCATTTTGTCTTGGCTGCCTCTCTCTCTATTCAAGAATCACATTATCATCTCTGCCGTGATTATCAGTGTCATCATGTTTTGTGTAGAGAGGAAACACACAGAAGTGTCTGTGAGAATGAGAGGTATCACCAGCACTCTGCAGCCAAGTGTCCGGTGCTCCCTATTTCTGTAAATCAGCAATGTGCTTGTGAAGTGGCACAGCTTAACTATGTCACAATCTGCTCTCTCTCACACACACAGAGGTCTGTTAGCTCCCACACAGTCACTACAGACCTGCCCTCCTCAGGTCTCGCTTTGTGTGTCAAACAAATGTGAGATATGCCAAAACCCAAACTCTCACTAATTCTAGAAGAGAAACACACAGCTATTCCTATTTATTACCAGCCTGCCCACAACTACTCCATAAAGCATTTGAAATGGAAGAAAAAAAAAAATCTAGCTAATCCTTCATCTAAGTTCTTAAGAGTTTAATTTGTCTTTGTAATTAATTCTAATTGCCTATACACATGCTAGCAATAGAAACATTGTGCTACGCATTATAACCTGCCTGTCATTCTTTTTCTTATTGAATTGATTTTTCCCCCTCCTGCCCTGAGTACAACACTGAATAATTTTAAAGAGAACATAGGAGATCAAGTGTCCCAATTACATACGCAAGGGAAAGGGGCAGAAGCAATGACAGCAGTGAGAGTTCAGCAAGGAAAAGAGGCAGAAGCAGTGACAGCTGTGAGAGTTCAGCCAGTTATGCTCATTCGAGAACTGAAGGCTGTTTTATTCTCACATTTTGAGCAATACAAAGAGGAACAAAAGGACAATCCCTAAAACTCAGAACAAACTTCCATCAGACCTCTCCATGATAAGAAACCCGTGATAGTTTGAAGTTTAACACAGCCTGTGCCATGGGGGAGGAAGCGTGACACGCTGCCGCCAAGCAAAGTGACAACTGGATCAAGGGCTCTGTCTTGTTCCTTCGCTCCAAACAAGCAGGCTCTGGAGGAACTGCCCAATTTGTCATTTTCCTGCAGGGCCAGGGGTGCCCAGGTGCTCCATCAACATCTGCGTGTGAAAGCAGAGCAGCTGTGGGTCTTGGTGGAAGATGTGAAAGTATCACCCGAAACCCTCTGGCCCGAGGTGACTGCAGTGAGACACAGATGGGGGAAGCATCGCTCTTTAACTCTGATGTCACTGCTCTGATCAAATCCCTGGTGGCACGAAGTCTGCAACTTCTAAAAAGCAAGAATCTATCCACTTGTAACCTTCTGCAACACCTCAGGCAAAGCGGGAGGATGGCGAAAGCTTTGTTACAGCACACCCCAAATTAAGCAAAATTAAGCAAAAGCAACTGGAAACATAACGCTATTTGATTTGAAAAAGCTGTAATCTACCTACGGCTCCATAAACTGCACAAATTCTAACAGAGACCAAACAACGCTCGTGAACTTCCTCTTTACTATCGTGTTACATTACAAAACGGCAACTAAAAGAAAAAAAAAAAAAAAAAAAAAAAAAAAAAAAAAAAAAAAAAAAAGAAAAAAAAAAAAAAACCGACAAAAGCCAGCTAGTACCAGGAAGTTATAAACTTCCCCCGCTGAAAAAAAATCCTTATCTGGTTCCTAATTACACTGAAAACATATAAAGACACAAAGAAAAAAAAAAAAAACAACAACGTGGAACTGCTCTGTCCTGCTTCATTGTTGCCACTTTAAAATACATCATAACATTTAAAGCACAAGCCCAGCTGTTTTCTCTCCATGTTCATAGTTAGCACAACTATATATTTATCAGGAGTGAAAGTTCATACCTTGCTAAGTGGGAACAGAACACACACTCACGTTCTGAAAAGCAGCTTTACCTAGAAATACTATTCTAATTACTATAGCCAAGTTTTAAATTTAGGGGGTTTTTTTAACCCTAAGAAAGATACCGGAGAGACGCCTCCCGAGAGGATGACAAACTCGGTTTGATTTAGTCTCTAGAAACTTAATTGTGCATTTTGTTGTAATTACTCAAAGCACGATCCCTTATCTGCGTTACTTTGCATTTGTGCCATCACTATTTCTCACTCATTTGCATTCTCACAGCCGAGTTCCGATGTGAACGGGATCCCGACGAGCACGACCCAGCCTTCAGCCTGTTGTCTCCATCCCAGACAGGGACCCGCGCGCTTACTTAACACCTACACGCTCCCACTCCACAATTTTAGGACCGAAGAGATCGATTTCACGCGGAACAGCACCGCGACTCATCCCAACAACCCCTGGCCCTTCAGCCTCGCAGTGCGAACACGCGAGGCGGGCAGCCAGGAGGGCGGAGAGTGCTCGCAGCCCCCCGGGGCGGCCNCGGTGCGGGGCCGCCCCCGCCCCTCCCCGCCCGGCTCCGGCGGATCCGTCCCCGCGGCACAGGCAGACCCCGCTCCGTCCGGGACTGCGGCTCCGCGGGGAGCGCAGGCACGAGGCTGTCCTCCGCTCCTGCCCTGCCCGGTGGCCAAAAGTACCAAGGAGAAAGTTCAGCTCCTCTGATTTCAGAGCATTCTCCTGTTTCGTTCCGTACCCTCGCCTTCGCAGGGCATCGCTCCGACAGCCCCGCTCTGCCAGCCTCGAGAGAGCAAGCGCTCTCCTCATCAGTCTTTTTCTCGGTTGCATGGAGCCTGGTGGTCAGCCCAGAAAAGCGAAAGCTCCAGGGAAGACTGTGCTACAGCCTTCCAGCACCCACCTAAGCCCCTCATGGGGTTTATAAGATGGACAAGGATAGACTTTTACCAAGGCCTGTAGCGACAGGGCAAGGAGGAATGGCTTTAAACTGACGGAGGGCAGGGTTACCTTAGATTCTGATAAGGAATTCTTTACAGTGAGGGTGGTGAGGCAGTGGAACAAGCCTAGCGAGAGGAGCTGGGGATGCCCCATCCTTGGAAGTGTTCCGGGCCAGGCTGGACGGAGCTTGGAGCAGCCTGGTCTGGAGGAAGATGTTCCTGCCCGAAGCAGGGGGTCGGAACGAGACCGGCTTTGAATGCCCTTCCAGCCCACTCTGTGATTCAGTAACTAAGCTGTACGTACTAGGGATAGACCAAGATTGCAGGTAAGGTAAGAAATAATCACCAACAAGCCCATTCAGCCACAACGATCCACTCTAAATCTACCAAACCTTGGGAGCATCCCAGATCCTGCATCTCACCGCCTGGGCCCGACACAGCGAGGTGAAGCCAAGGAGCTGGACACTGGGAACAGCCCCACAGCCCCATGTTTGCATCAGGTGGAGAGGTCAGCAACAAACAAACAAATCTGGGGGCAAAGTAAAAAACACCTGAAAAAAGAGGAACACAGAAACAGGAAGGCCACACCTAGATGTGGTGTACGACTGCTTAGCTTACAATAAAATTTAATTTTTTTTTCTTAAATCTTTAATCTGGGAGTGGAATAAGCTGTCCTGTGTGAAAATGCAGTTAAATCAGTTAATATCCCTGAAAAAGAAAGATTAATAAAACAACAAGAAAAGCCTGAAAGAACACACAAGTGAGGTACAAAACCAATAGGTTTTTGCTTTTTTCCCCCACTATCCTATTTCTAAAGCTAAGGTTATTGGGATGTACAGAAATGAAGCACAGCTGAAAATGCTGTTCTATAATCTGCAAATTCATACACCAATCCATGTAACTAAGCAGAAGAAGCTGCCAAATGCTTATTATTCTTCCTGCTCTGTAGTCCATCTCAGTAAGACTTTTCTTTATAACCTTAGTTCTGCTCAACTATCCTCATATTTCCTATAAAACAAAAATTTTCTTTCTCCACCCCACAAGCAAAACTTTCCTTATTAAAGATTTATGGTTTATTACATGGTAGGATTGTTACACCCCTGTCAAACTTATAACTGAAATTGGAGTAGAAGAATCCTAGGAAGAACACAGGATAATCAAAATGTCTGTGACATTAACCTTAGATGATTGAAGAGAAGAAAAACTACATTATTCAGATGTTATAATAAAATAATTCTATGGCTGTGGGTTAGTTTCTTGCCAGAAGAATGTAATTTCTTATTTTCTTTCCCACAAAAAAGCCAAAACAAAACAACACAAAAGATATAAACCAGCGATGCCCTAAAAGTATAAGAAATTCAGACTAGACTTTTACGTCTTCAGGGATTTCTTGGCTTCCCTGTGATTGATAATGTACAGTAATGCAGGTCTAATATTTTAAATCAAACTTAGACTTTACCTACACAAGCACAGGTGACCACAAAGCACGAACTGACAAAGAGACCACAAATAAAATTGTGCTGCTCTACAACAAAGGCAGCAAATAGGAACAGTGCACAACCTGAACTCCCTCTGCTAAGTGCCCCATCCAAACAGTCAGCTCATCATATTAGAAGATACTTCAGTTTTTTAAATTGATCACCTGGTGGGGAAAGTTTTGTACAAGCCTTTACTCACAGGGCTGGCTGAACTACCAGAGAAATGCTCCCAATTTGAGGGCATCCCTGCAGATCACAGGAGTGAACTGGACAGGATTTTTAAAAGGAAAGGGGGTGCAATTCCTGTGGGATAGCTGAAGCTGTAGATGTGAGTTTTGAGTTTGGATGTAAAGGCAAACTAAATACTTTCCCTTACTTACCTTCAGGCTGGTTTTCCAAATCTCTGATAGTAAAAACTGTGACATCTCAGAATTAATTTAGTGGCTTCCCTATACACAGTTTATATCCCTGGTTCCCACCTACTTCTCCAGCCCATGACACTGCTGAGTAAACACAGACCAGGGGACCAGGGAGACTGTGGCTGAAAACAGAAGAATCTACTGATTTCTTCAGAAGGAAAGTGTTATTGTAGGGTACACAATCTGAACCGATGTGAAATTAAGGGCAGTATTCCAGGCGATACAAATAACGTGTTATGACTAAAACATAACAAACATTCCCTACTTTTCCCCAGCTCTTTTGAACTCTAACTCTTAGGGCTTGCAGGAACAGGCTACTCAAAGATAAACCTCAAGATTGCACGTTTGAAATTGAGGTGGTGTCTCTCATATACAGCAGGGGCTTTGGTACAAACTGCTCCTTGATATTATTTAAAAGAAAAAATACCAACGGATTGTACTTCTTATAGCATCCCGAAAGATTTATCTCTCTTCCTTCAAATGAAAACAACTTGTGATAAACAACCAACCATGTAAAATCTATGAGCTCCCATCATCAGAATACACAGACTAGATCTGACTCAGGAAGATCCTGGACAAAGTGAATTAGAGGAAGGACAGCATGAAAGGGAGATCTTTTCTTGATGCTTTCTCTCTAGCAGTAGCTATAAGCCAATGGCCAGGGAAAAGCACAACAGTGGGACAAAAGGAGCTTTTAGTCTAAGACCAGCACAGCTGTTTTTATAAAGCATCCTATGGAAACCAAGAAGCCTTTCCAAGAAAAAGGCAAAAAACCCAACCAAATGAGAGAGGCCTTACTCAAAGTTGTGCAAGCATGAGGATATTCCTCTATTCCTGACTACCCTGTATGCAAATCTGCTCTGCTGCCATCGGAATCCCTGGCACAGGGATTATCCCGGGAGAGTGAGGTGAACTAGAGGATTGCAGTACAGCTTTGGCAATCACAGAAACCTCATCAGCAACTGCCATGAAGTGTAAGAACATGTCATAGCTTTGGGTATATGCAGATCTCTGCAAAAAGCAGGACGGAATTCCCCTCCTGCAGCATTGCATAACAAAAGCCAGGTGCTTCACTATTATTTTTGTCAGCTGACTTTGGCTATAGCCAGAGGCGAGATAACAGAATTCTTAGGCCAGTCTGATCCAGTGCTTCACTTCCTGTCTTCCAGTTAAAGCAAGTGTTTTAAGATCCCATTTCTCTCCACTTATCAAGTCCAAAGACAATCCTACCCTCCTGCTTTTCACTGGCTGCTGTGCTAGCACAGTTGACACCTACATTGCTACAAGGACTGAAGCTCCCTGTCCTGGCAGGGAATGTCATGGAGCAAGCAAGGCTAGAGTGGAGGGATAAAAAGCCAGCACTAAAACCTCCTACAGCAAAGGACTGAGTGTTTGACGTGGTATTTGTCAAGCCTAGGACGATGGCTCTTCAGTGGTGCTCAGCACAGGCATTGCCCAATGAAGCTGGCTGTGACAGGAGAGCAGCACAGGCAAACCATTAAGTCTTTATTTCCTGTTCCCAGCTATCTGACTTCGATCAAAGATAAGGCTCTTGTCACTGGCCTGGTTAAGCAGACACCAAGGTACTTTTAGCATATGGCTCTCCTAATAAGGTACATCACTGGGAGCAAGAACAGTATTAATAAAACCATTCTCTTCTCTCCTTAAGGAACAAAGTTAAGTCCTGATTTCTTGTCCTATCTCAAGCCTCACCTACTGCCAGATTAGAAATTTCCACTCCTCTGTGCCTTAAGAAATTTTTTGCTGTTAGAAGTATGTTTTTTAATCTCAAAGGGGTCTTACTTAAACACTGTCAGACCTCTTGGTGGTTAAAGCTTTTGTGGTTATTGGTCCTGAGGAAGGCTCCAATGCAGAAGCCATTCTCATGGCTTCCAGATTAATGATAAACTCAAAGGTTGTTCAAGTCACTCTGCTGGAAGCGTTCCTGTACCACACTTCGAGTTTGTTTGACATTAGAACAATGCTACTGTGCCTCCCTCAAAACAGGGTGGAGAGAAAGGAAATGCTAATAGAGAAAGGTAGGTCTTGTGGATAAGGCACAAGGCTGTGATTCAGGAGACTGGAATTTGGCTCTTGGCAAGTCAGCCTTTCTACTCTTAGGCAAGTTGTTTAATTCTCTAAGCCTCAATTTCCCCAATAAAAATCAGAGAAGATACTTCCTTGCTCCTGCACTTCTGCCTTATTCACTTATGATGCAACTTCTTCAGGGGATGAACAGCTCATGACATGAAAGTGCCAAGCACAAAACAATGATAGTTAAATGAACACTAACTAGGGTAGTGCCAGAAAAAGTGTCCCCTTGACAGACTTGCTTGTCAGAGAGTGTTCCCTCTCTGTCTCCATCCACCCAGGTAACTCACTCCTGTGCATTCCTACACTGTTCCAAGCACTCCTTTGGAGACACAGGAGCATGCATAACCTGGAGGAGGAGCAGTAACCTGGAGGAAACAAGATTATTGGGGTTTTTTTCTGCTGGCTCAGTTTTTCTGCTGGAGCCAGTTCCATCCACAATCACAGAAATGACGCTGCCAGCAGGAAGGAATGTGGTGGCAACAAGGCCAGAACAAGTTTCTGGAAGACAAATTTGGGCAGAGGTGCCTGCTTCCTGACAGAGTGCTAACGTCATGGAACTGTAGCATAACACTGTATTTTTAGCCTGAGAAATTGATAAACCTCCCTGAAATGGATAATTCACTCTCCTTCCTTTCCAGAGTTAGTACTCAGAGCAGATCTTCTCAGGCACTTTCTCCCCCAGCCCTCTCAAGCATTTCCTATTCCCTTCTACTCATCCCAGTGCTATAAACACATACCACGGTTTGGGGAGTTGCATTATTTAACAGAGAAAAACTTTAAATGTTTGTTGGCAGGCAAAGAAAAAGATGGAGTAGTGTTTTCATTTCCCACTGTGCTACATAAAGGCCTCTCGTTACAGTGAAGCTGATTAGTGACCTCTGAAGTGGTCACTAAAACTGCAAACTCCTTCCTTATGCCACAGTCAGGATTCATCTGATGCAGCAGAGCTGTAGGGAGAGGACTTTTAGGGAAGAGATGAGCTCAAGCTGAGCAGAAGGAGCAAAGTCAGCAGAAGACCATCTTTTTCTGCCCAGAATGATTTTTTTCAAAATAGATTACCTCTGTAAGCCAGATCATTGTGGCTGCTTCCAAAGGGAAGCCACAAAACGTAAAGAGGCAGAAGGAAGGATACGAATTGTCCCTCTGGCAACAGCAAGCTGTTAGTTTATAAACCTTAGTTTATAATGGAAACTGCATAAAAATATACAGGCAGTGTATGCCTAAAGTAATTCTGCTGCTCCCCAAAACTCCAGCACCAGCCAGTCATCGTGCACTAGGTCCACTACAGAGGGTAACAATCACTCATCCAGGTTTTTATTACAGGCCTTAGGGCTCACAAGGAGCTTAAGCTACTTAACATCACCCTGAGCTTCAAGAATCTCAGAAGACTGTATCTACAGCCAATAATCAGACTCAATTAGGTTGGAAAAGACACCAACAGTGAGTGCCACATGCAGTCCTTCCTTGAGTACCTCCAGGGCTGGTGAATCCACCACCACCTCCCTCAGAAGCCAAATTCAGTATCTAATCACCCTTTCAGGGAAGAAATTCTTCATAATGTCCAATACAAACACCCCCTGGTGCTGCTTAAGACTGTGTCCTCTGGTCCTATCCCTGCTTGCCTGGGAGAAGAGCCTGACCCCCACCCAGCCAAAACCTCCTTTCAGGGAGCTGCAGAGAGTGACAAGGCCACCTTAAAGAGGTGGAGAAGGCACCTTGTTTCAGTACAGCCCCACCAGATATATATCCTCTTAATTTGAAGTCTCACATCTTAATTTTCACCCTCTAGCCCAATGACTCTTGCAATTCTGATTTGAGCAGTTAAAGGATTACACCCAGGAAAGACAGAAAGTGACACCATTCTTCAGGACAAAGGTAAGCCCACAACACCTTCTGGGACAAGTTTACACATCAAGTCCTCCTACATATGCAAAGCAAACCTGCCCGTTTGTAAATTGGCCACTACGCATCTTATCTGGCCCTGCATTAGCCCTTTCTTACAGATTGCCCGGGGCTGTGTGTCACAGGTGCCACCTCAGCATGCAACTACAGCCTTATCGGCTGCAGCTTGCCACGGTAAACTCGGAGCAAGCCACAGCCAGGCTGCTCACCTCGCTGCTGTCTGCACTTCCTACCTGTGAATCCAGCTTGCTGCCATCCGACAACAAAATAATGTAGATTCATTAACGAGGCCTACATCTTTGTAAGGCTACCATTATTAGTCTGAGCTTTCTGAATGACAGGGTTGAAAGCCCTTGATTTCTCACCCAGAACAGTGATGAGTTTTGCTATTTCATCGTCTTGTTCATTTGGCAGTTGCTACATGACTTGTCAATTTTGCTTTTAGGACATCGGGGGAAAGTTTGACGTCGCTTTTGCAATCAATGTTGTGGTTAACCTCTCATACAACAATGAGTTTGATAAATACTCATTCACCTGCACAGGATTTCCACTTGTGAGCCTTAATATTGTTGAAAACAGATCAAATCCAACCAACAGCCTCTGGGTTTTCAATCTGAAATACTGAGCCTTAGGTATAGTAAATGTGTCAGGCACCATGAGACTCAGAACTTTTTCAGATGCCTGAAAAAAATACTCCGTGTACCTTACTCACTGTGTGCAAGTAAAGAATACACATATCAATCTGAATTTTTAAAACTAAAAAGAACAACAAGCCAAGAAGAAGACTACTTCTTCAAGAGATCTCTTGTGCAATACAAATCCAAAAAAAAAAAGGAACTGAACTGATTTTTTGCTCTGTGCAGTGGAAATAACAGCTCTAGACACAGCCTGTTGAATGGAAACACAACAGACACCACAAGCTGCTTCTGGCAAGTACGTGCAGGAACCAGAGGAAGGAGAAGGCCTAACCCAAGACAAAGCTGACTGAGAGCAGCCAGTGGCCAAAAGGATGAATTAGGACAAAGGCCAGAGTTTCATGAAGGTTAAATGTCATATCTAAAGCTGAATATAAAGAAAAGGCAACTGCTTCATGGAAAGGTTCCTTAACAGGCAGATATAAAAAAGACAAATTATTGAAGTCACAGATGTCCCAGCTCCACTTCTGATCAGTCTCCAATGAGACCCTGAGGTACAAGTCAAGTCAGCAGTGCTGAAGGTCAGCCTGTTCAGTTCTCTGTTTCTCAAAGGCTGAGACAGGCACCTGCCACTTAAACCCTTCCATTGCACCAGCCCCATGGATTCTGAGACAAGCATTAGGGCCCATTTGGAGTAAAGTCTCTGATCACAGTTCCACCGGCTTGACTCCTGCTTGTCACAGCAGCTTGTCCCTTCAGGGCCTTGATACCATTGTCTCAGTGATGGTGAGTAACACCCTCGCTTTGTGGTGTCCCAATAAAATGTCCCCTCGTGCTGACCACCTCGATTTCCTCACTGGGCACACAAATCCTGCTTCACCCACTGCTCCTGTACTCCTGCCTTACTGCTTCTCCCAGAACAACAGGGTCAAGATTTACATGTGCAAAGTGGAGAGCTTTAGTCTCTGTGCACTATCTTCAGATCTCATCTCCCAGAAAAGGAGCCAAAGAGAGCTGACTGTGCCTTTTCCTGAGTTCCCATTAAAAGGAAACCTGCATAAATAACCAACTGAAATTCAACTGAGACCAACGTTCCCACTGAATTTGAAAAGCAGTTCTGTCCATATACATAATCATTTGCTTAGGAGAAAACCAGATAAAAAGCCAAATCTATAGGTCTAAAGAAGTTTGTTACTTTTTAAAAATAATACAGCTATTTCAGTTTTTCTTACCACCTTCTCTTACTCTGTAAAAGCAAAATCCTGAGAGTTAACTAATCCAGATTTAATACCACTTCAAAGTTTTAGAGATACTAGAGACTCATAGTCCACTAAGAGAGAAACCAAATCTGTTCCCAAAGGCATGGGTGCTGTAGAGAAGTGAATTCTGTAGCTGGCTGATTCCAGGAGATTCAGACATGGTAATAGCAGAGACACTTGCCTAAAGTAAAACTGGCTACCACACTTAATTAGTATTCATTATGCTCCACACCCCCTATAAACAGCCTGCAGAGACTGTTGCAATTGTGAGATTGGTAGCCAGACCTGATTCACATCTGGATACTTTTACTGCCCCAAGAATCTCAAACTTACCAGACCCACCAAGTGAGACTATGGCTCCCAGGAAAAAGCTGCTGCTGCAAAGAAAGCTTTAATTCCACCTTTCCTTAACTCCTCCTTTAATTCCAGCTTTCTTTTCCCCAGTGTTAGGCACTTCTGAGATTCAGCTGGAAAGGGCACTGGGCCATCTTGTCCAGATTGAGCTTTTGCCAAGAAAGGTTGAACCGGATGATCTTGAGGTTCCTTTCCAAGACAACATTCCATTCCAGGACAGATGCTGTCTTGGGAATTGCTGGTGCTACCCTTTTTCACCTGTTTATTTTGAAACTGCCAGGGCTTTGGGACAATTTGGGGGGGATCTTTCATCCTGACACCACAGCACATCAGGGTGCTCTAAGGCTACAGATCCTCTGCTGCACAGCAACCCAACCCTCATGTGATGCACTGATTTCTTTTTGGGGCTCCTGAGCTCTCTTATGCTACTGATCCTAATTCTCTTTGCCCAACAGTGGGCAATGTCAGTGCTCCTGGGGTGCAAAAGCCCCATTAGGAAACAGATCTGAAATAATGACATTAATTCAAAAATCCACGTTGTTTAGCGGCTGGATTTTTTTTTTTTAACTAGAACTTATATTCCTTTTACATATCTTAATTACACATGGTATTATTTCTGCCTCCTGAATATGCATCTTTAAGTTTCAATGTCAACATAAATACTGGTACAGCTATGCAATTACAGCACTTTTGCTTCTGCAAATATTCCCATGACCTACATCACAAAAACCTCTGGCAGGTGACCCAGTTACTACAGACTTGGTCAGTTCAGGACTTCACACTTGCAACACGGTTAAAACCTTATTTGCAAAACAGCGCTGCTGTAACTGGTCAAGTGGAAACCATGTGACCTGACATGTTTTTAATTGCAATGCAGACAGAACTTTTAATTTACATAGCCTAGGACTAGCATATACTTCTGTTCTGATGCCAGAGGACACCAGAAATGTAGGAAGCAGAAAAAAAAAGAAAGGCGGCCACTTGGATAATTTACTCAGGCAATTACTGTCTCATCATTACCATCCCTGCTTAGAAGAATGTTTACCAATGCCCCTAGAAGAAGAATGGAAAAATAAAATTAAATATATAGCTGAATGGAACCACAGAATAAATTACATTTAGCACAGCAATTACAGTTTCTCCCAGACTATATGCATTATGAACAGCCTATATTTGTGTGGTCAACAACCCTGCCTCATAAACACCCCTGTAATTAATTTGAAATAACAAAAACCAGGGATAAATAAACATGGTGTTCTTTTTGCTCCCTTTACCAGCGTTTGGCTCCTTACCTACATACAGGCAGTCCATTCACTGCAGCTAATGAAACAGAACTCTCCAGCCAGGAAAGAAGAGAAGGACTCAAGTGTGCTGGGGATGAAGGTGACAGCAAGAACCTCCTAAAATGATAAAACCCCAATTGATTGTGGTTTATAAAAAGAATACACAGCAAAGTAGCTACTGCTTAATTAGACGTTGCTAAAGGGTTTTTTTTATCTCTCCTTAACAGCCATTCTATGCTCTAGCAACCCTGCCCACTTCTCTTTTGCAATATCCTCCCCTTCACAAGCCTCTAACCCACTATTCTTTCAACTTTTGCAAAAGTTACTGGCTGTCTTCCAGCCCAGAGCTCCCCAACACCATATGCACAGCCCTGCTCTATGAACAGATGTTTGGTATCTTCATAAACTCCTGGCCTGGGTTCAGGAAGATGGAGGGGAGCCACAATTCTCTGTGGTTCCCTTTACAAGAGAAGCTCCATCTTGGCTCATAACATGCTCAAGCAGAGACTGCTCAGTGGCATTATTTGGGAATTCCAGAAAATTCACACCCCTAAAGCTGGAAGAGGGAAGGGGTATGTCAACTTCTCTCAACTGAGTGTTATTCCAGCTTTATTTGGAGGGCTTTAAGAAACTCATGAAGCAGTAGCACGTTCATGTTCTTGGTGCTGGAGACATGCTCATTGTGCATGGTCACTGCACTGGACAAGTTTGATTCCAGGAATAAGTTTATTAAATTTGGGGTCAGGCAATAACACATTCACAGCAAAACAGAACAGTTAAGAGTCAAGAACCCAATCACACACCTCACTTTCAGACAATGCTTCCACTTGAGTCGACTGGAATTTTGAGTGATAAAAGTCCACGGCCCTAAAAACAGAACATTCATGCAAGTATTGAAGTATTGTAAGAAACTTGCTGTAAACTCTGCCATTCTTTTAGAAAGATATAGCAATATACCAGTTCACACATGTAACATTAATAATGTTTTTAAATAAATATGTAGAGTTAGCATCCATTCCTTTTCTGGAGATACTCCTTAGAAAATAAGTCACCCTATTTTTTTTTTAGAGTTTTACTATCAAGAAGTATTAGGATTCCTCCTTACCACTCTTACTCACCCCCACAATATTAGGACATAAGAACTTACCTATGAGTACTTAATAAGGTGTTAATTTGCATCTGGCAGTCCTGTGGCACTGTGGGTTGTGCTACAATTCTTAGTGAGACATTTTTACGGAGAAACAAAAATCAGCAGGAAACAAATTTGTGATTTTTTTTATTGTTGTTGTTGTTAGGAAGATAGTCTGAAAGGAAAAGTTGTTTAATTTGCAAGCTTATAAAAAAGCAACAAGAAAGAATAGTGGGCTATCATGCAAATAGTGGGTTAAAAATCAATAGCTGGTGTCAGTAGTCTCTAGAAATACAGAACCCTTAAAACAGTCCGTAGCCAGATACAGTAACTTGTGTGCTGGGAATCCCCACTGTGGGCATAGACAACCTGACTAAAGAAAAGGGGTCTCACATTCAGGGGAACTTGGCTTCAGTTTCTGGTTTTAGCCACAAAATTTCTGTCTGGCCCTTCATAAATGTTCAATCTCTACACCTTAGGTTTGTCTGTTGAAGCAGAAGGAAAACCTTGGGAAAAAATGAATGATATTTAATTGCAAAACTTAATACAAATAAGAAACTTCTGGTGGGCACTCTGTCCAATTATTTTGGATAAGAAGTCATCTTAAACATTGGTGTTAGTGGTATCCATTACTTAACAAATAGATCATCCCACGTTTGTCAACAAAACATCTTAAGAAGCAGTTGAAAACCAAAACAATCTAAGCTAAAGAAACAGTGACTAAGAACAGACTGAAGTTCTCATACCAGCAGGAGCTGATGAAATAATGTGGTGTTGCTTAGAAGTCACTGAGAACCTGTGGTTAGTTTCTATTCTGTAGCCTTAAACTTTTCTAAGTAATGGCTTTGCTTTTGTTTGACGTTTTTAGACCTTTGCACGAGGACAGACAAAAGTGCAGCAGGGTTTCCCCACTGACATCACAGCCACTGAAATCAGGAGTGACCTTTAAGGTTGAACACAAGATTTGAGTTTGAACACACAAACCTCTGCTTGAGCTCCACAGCTGGGCTGCTGGACAATCCACCTCAGCTTACTTGTTACTGAAAGGTGAACTCAAAACAACTTCAAATAACCAGAGTCTAGAGAAAATTGAGATGCTACCTTAACTGAATTTTCCCCACTTGAACTCACAACATGAATGAATGGGAGAGAAAATTAACATGCTGCTGATTACTCATTTCTGTAAGAGGAATAGTATTTAGTAAACTGATAGATAATTTTACAGGCATGTACCAAACATTTACCCCGAATGACAACAAAGTGAACATCTCTGTACTTGCACAATTTACCATTGGGTGTAATGCAGGATTTATTTAGTGGGTGAACAGAGGAACAGAAACAGGGGATTCCCTGGCCTTCTCATTGCTAGCACTTCACTGCTTGCAACACGGTCGTTTTCCTCAAAATATGATTCCCAGGGGCATATTTTTGTCTCATTTGGTTGTAACTAAATTACTGCAAGCAATCACTCTACAGAAGATACAGTTTCCATGATTTTCCAGTTGTTCATGATTTGGCAAATTTGGAAAATGCTTTGAACGAAAGCTAAACCGGGTTTCTTTACAGACCCCCCAACATGTTATCCTGCATAGCAAATAACATACAGTATTAATTAAAAACTGTAAAAACATTCAAAATGAGTGGAGAAAAATATGGTATGCTGTACCATCTAGACAAAAGCAAAAGTGAATGTAATGACCAGTTACAAGTCATGCAAGAAACAGAGACTTCACTTTCAGAAATACAACTCAGAGCCAGCCCCAGCTTTCAGTTTCCTGACAGCCTAATGCCCGTTTCATTCGAGAGAGCAGAAAATGCAGAAGTGTAAAATAGCTGGTACTTCTTTAGCTCAGTTATTAGAAATCTCTGTTGGATTGCTCATTATGACAGGTTTCTGCCTCTCTGCTTAAGGCTGTACATAATAAAATGAAAATTCAGTATCAAATAAATAAAAAGGGGAAAAACAATCTAACAAAATCACAACAAGCATCATTCCAAAGCAGTGCTGAAGGCATTTAGCCAAGAATTACACATCAAGTGATTCACAAAACCTCAGCTTTTCTTCCTTGTCTGCATGCACTCAGAGTAGGTGGTATAACTTTCTGTTCTGGCCAAGTGACCACACTGGAAAAACACAGCAGAATTAAAATTGCAGGGATAAAAGAAATTCTAGCACGTTCTAGTCTTAGTACCTACTCGCTACAGCCTTTTATTTTTATCATATTATCATCAACATACATTGTTGGTTATGGCTAGTCAACACTTCCTGTTTTAAGGCCACATTTTCAGTCACTCCCAGTTTGCCAACACCTTTTCTTCACATGATCACATACGCTGTCCTTGAGATGATTTTTTAGGAAAAACAGAACAAATATGACTCAGTCATTTTTCTACGAATGACCATGGGGAACATATGCTTTAACTATATTCAAAGAATTCTTAAACTTTTAAGAAACTTTGCATTTCAGAAACAAGGACATGAAATTTAGCAAGGAGGTCGTGCTGGTGTCACTACTGGGATTTTTTGCACTTCCTTGGAAAAGACTGACCTCGCACAGGCTTGCCGGATTTGCTTTTAGTAGCCAAAATTTTCAGCTTTCTCTCCACTGCACAGACATGCAGAGAGTGAGGTGAATGGTGCCCACAGTAGGCAGCTGATTGCCAGGCTGAAAGTGAAACAGGGCAGGTTATTTCTCCTCTAGTTTCAGGACTCACAGGAGTTTTACTCATCATTACCAAATAATGTATTACCCAGTTCAAATTCAGAAAGAGGGACTCAGGTGCAAGAGGGAAATGGGAATCATCAGAGAGAAAAGGAAAACAGGCAAGAGTCTGAGATCAGAAGGAATGAAAAAGAGATGAGGTGTGAATTAGAAACAAGAGAAGATGGCAGGAGGATTCAGACAGTGTCTTCCCAGGAAAGAGGAACTACCCAAGGATGAGAAGCCCATATCAATTTCTTGAAGGTCAGACAGCTGAGAGTTTAACAGGCTGTATTTTCCAGAATAAGAGAAAGATCAGTCCCCAGGCTACTGCTTTGGCAAGATCCTCCCATAACAACATCCAAGGTCCAACAGCTTGGAGCCCTGAGCCCTTGGGCCACACTCAGGGCCCAGCCCCCCAGAGTAGCTGATGCTTGAAGAAACCCTCATCCATGGGATAGTGCACACTGACCAACACTATGGGGGTAGGCAGCAAGGAGTGCCCACCACCGCCCCAGGGTGGACACCACCCCCGGCCACTGCGCTCGGTCCCGCGGGGCTGAGCCCGGGCAGGCACAGCAGGGGGCTCTGGCTGTCCCCGCGGTGGCACTAGCCCAGGGCAGGCACAGCCGGGGGCTCTGGCTGTCCCCGCGGTGGCACTAGCCCAGGGCAGGCACAGCAGGGGCTCTGGCTGTCCCCGCGGGGCTCAGCCAGGGCAGGAGTGACGCTCCGCGGTGGCCACACGCGGCACTGTCACAGCACGCCCGCCCCGCCGCGGGCTCCGGGGCGGGAAGGCGCCCGGGCGTGGGACGGGCAGGGCTCCCCTGCGAGCCCGGGGGAAAGGGCACGCAGCCCCCACAGCCCCTACAGCCCCCACAGCCGGCCCGCAGCCCCCACAGCCCCTA
>VZRH01007183.1:42834-62600 GCA_013397555.1 Urocynchramus pylzowi | reverse complement strand
GCCCCCACAGCCGGGCCGCCGCACGGGGAGCGAGGCACAAGGCAGCAGCCGGCTGGGCTGGGCTGGGCAGGGCATGAGCCCTTCGCCTGCACCCTCCAACCACGGCTCCTCATTTACTGGAATAATGAGCACAGGCTCATACTCTTTATAAGAAGGGTGATGAGGTAATTACAGAAATACAGCCAGGAGTTTTTGCTGGTCTTTTTAGGCTCAACAGCTTATGTCACTCAGTGTTACATAAGACAGGGTTTGTAAGCCCCCACTCTCCCACAATATGTTTAACAAATTTCAAGATACCTTTTTTCCTCTTTGCTTTTTCCTCGTTAAGGCAAAACGTAAGTATTCTGTTACTTTCTCTCATTTTCTACAGGAAAATCAATTGCTACGGCCAAAATGTAGGTGACTTCACATTAACTGCTTCTTTGCTTGTACCTAACGAGTAAAACCACAGATGTTAACTCCTGCAAGGGAACTTCTTGCTCAAAGTTACTGACCAGACACAATTTCAATGCAGAGCTGCTCCTCTTGGAAGAGATTGAGATGAGGGACCCATGCTCAAGCCAGACACCCAGCAACCAGCTAAGAGAGCAGAGAGAAAAGAACATTTGGAGGAAGTCTGACAGCAAAGAGCTTCCCTCACCGAGTCCTCACACAGGAGTAACTTCCCTTACAATCACTTTAACAGAGGAGAACACCGAAGTTGAGTAAGTTTGAACTTTATTTACAAACAGCTGAATTCTAATCTGCAGAGTCCTGGGGCAGCATCGAACTTCTGCAGCATCCAGGGAAACTCCAGAACACTGACGTCACTTAACATCACACTTGACATCCTTATATGTCAAGACACATTAAGATAAGACGTGTAATTCACAAATGGATCAAGTCTGAGAAACTAGTAACCTAAATTCTTCCTGAATGTTCTTCTCAAAACCCTGAACATTCTTCTTAAAACCCTAAGAGTGAGGAAGAAAATAAAAAAGAATTTTATAAAGAGCAATTAGAAGAGAACCACAAAGCAAGAGCAAAATAAAATGAGCTGTGTAAAGTTATATCCATTAGCTAGGTTACTTCAGTTTAAGAACAGCTGCATAAGTGCATGTGCTGACATAGAGCCTATGGGAAAATCATCCCTTAAACAGTCTTGGAACACTCATGTGGAAAAATTTAAAAGCATGGGAATATTATAGGAATGTAGTCTACTACAAAACACTTCCCACATTCGTTTTGCTGTTTATCTTATCACCTACTTCAGCTTTAGTTCCTTCAGATTCATGATGGATTTGTATTTACACAGGTGCTGAAGTTGTATACCTACTGTAACTGGTACACAGAAGTGACAATGTTTGAGTACCACTGTTGTAGAACAGGTCACAAAAAGGAGGCAACCATTTTATCAACCCAAGGTGTAGTTCTGCTAAAAGCTACTGAAGTAATAGGGGTACTGTTTCTTAATTTTAACCTAAATCATAGCCTTGCAGTCTAAGTTTCAGGGGTTTTGGAGGGTAGAAGGAAGAACAAGGCCTCAAACCCACCAAGGTCAATTTTTAAGGGATAAATTGCACTTGAAACAAGCTGGAAACCAGAGAATGAGGGGAAAAAAGCAAGGAGATGGTGATAAATATAGCCATGCTGTCTCCATGGGTTTGGGATACTAGCAGCAGAGGGAATGCTAAGGAGTTAAGACATGACAAGATAGATACCACCTCTTATTTCCTTACAGTCCTTCAGTCTTGTCACTAAGGTAGATACTTAAGATGTTTAGAGCTCAGATTTGCTCTTTAAGACAAGCAACTCATTTTAGAACAATTCAGGGGCATCTTTGTCCACACATCAAACTGGGACTTCGGGTGAGCCATGCAGTTTGCAAACTGCACAATGCAGAGGGCATTCAATCAAACCCCAGATCCACCAGAAGCAGCAAAGCAAAGCAGTGTTCCTGGTCTCCTCAGATTTACTCTAGCATGGCAGCTTAGTGGTGGACTTGGCAGTGTTATGTTTATAGCTGGACTCTAACTTAGAGGTTTTTTCCAACCTAAATGATTCTATGGCATTATCATTTTGCAGAATGCTTTTTTCTGGCACTGCCTTCCTCCCATCCCTTTAGAGTTGGTTTAGTTGTTTACATTTTTTAAGCAGATCCCATCTGAACTAAAAAAAAAAAAAATAAAGAAAAGAAAAAGAGACTAAAGATTTTAAATTTCACTTTGAAGATAGTTTTTTACAGTACATACAAAAATACTCTGGAAAAACAACTTACAAGTTCACTTATGAAACCACCAAATGATAAAGAAATTACAATAGAGAAATAGCATAATACTTGTTTCATATAATCAGAATTTCTCCCCACCCCCCAAAACCCCTAATGCACTTAGCTGGGTAAGCAGTGTTATCAATTTACAGAACCAGACTCAAGACTACGACAGGTTTTCATGTAAGCATTTAGAACAGCTTTCAGAGTTTATCTGAAACCACTTTCTGCATGCAGCTTGCAGGTGGGCAGCAGTGTCAGGACAGCCTCAGCTGTTGCAATGTTTCAGTGCATCTTTGCTGTATGTTCAGAGTTGGGCTTTACTACCCAGTGACACAAAAAAACCTCTCAAGTCTCATGCTGGAGCAGTCTTGAGACAAAAAACCCTATCAGATAACACAGCATGGGACATGACTATCTAATCTCCATAGCTTGGTAGCATCCTCTGCTGCATTTCCTTCAATACTGAACTCATTTACAGGCCTCCATGGGAGGCAGTACCTGTGTAGTGCATGGCTGTGCAAGGCAGTGGGAGGCTGGGAGCCAAGGAAGCTGAGCACCATTGTGAGAGGAGCACAGGAGTGCGTGTGCCAAATGGGAAAATAATTGGAGAGAAGAACAATGCATGCACATGAATTAGGCAAGCACAAAGGAACACGAGCACGTTCGAACGCACTTGGAAACAGAATGTGGTTGCAGCAACTCATTAACCCTGGTGGCATACATTCTGAGTCCAAGGCACAGGACAGGTTGGCTTTTGTAGCTGTTTCAGCTGGTGACAATTCAGACTTTTTAAAAAACTCCTAAAGGTAACTGTTACAAGCACATGCAAAGAGCAGTCCAAAAGGAAGCAAGCATCTAACAGCAGTATAAAAATCAGACCATGATTTTAACTGGTCAGTTACAATAGGGCCACAGTAACCTTCCACCTTTGTTAGTAACTACAACACACATTCAGAATAAGACTGGTAACAAGTGATTATCCTCTTCACCTGAAGATCAACCACTTACCCATTAAGGGTAAGTTTGATGGATCTTTTAATAATACGAATGCTATTTGTTGGAACAGGAGATGAAGAATCTGGCAGTTCTTTACTGGAAAGCCTCTGTAACACACAAACAGATGCCACAGAAAAAAAAAGGAAAAAAGGAATTTTTAATTAATTATTGAATTAGTTTTAAATTCATTAATTCAGAAGTAGCAGTAGATAAACCCTTTCCTAGCTGAATATAACATTCCTTGTGTAACATTGTTTATGTACCAAACCTGTATGGCCCAAACCCATTTTCAGAGAAGCCTTTTTTTTACCACACCACTTATTTAATTACCACCATCTCCAGAGGAAGAACATTTTCCCCTCTGCACAATTCTTTTCTTGCATGAACTGAGAGCAGAATATCCCTGATGAGGGGGAAATTAGCAGTGAGCTGCTCAACAGCACAGGAAAGGAAGATTTTTCTCAGATCCATGGGTCAGGAAAACACAGAGTCTACTGTCTGGATCACTTCCAGTCTTGCAGCCCTCAATTTCACAACATTCTACATGACACAGAGCAGTTAGTCATCTATGGACTTCAAAGCTTCCAAGCCTCATCACACAAATCAGTAGACAAGTACTGATAACAGTACAAGAAAACCAAACCAGGACACAAACTCGGTGTCTGAGGGCATGGAAACACGGTTTTCCAAGTTCAAAACTTGGAAACTTTGGCTTTTGTGAAGGTCATTGTTCAGTTATTTAATTTGTTGGAAGCACAACAGGCAAAACCCTGCTAATCTTCAAACCACCAAGTTTAATGGTACATAAATCTTTCTACATATAATGAAAACGCTAGCTCTGCTTTACCTATGAACACAAATGCACAATAAATACCTGTGATCTTGATGTGATCACTGGAATCTGCATGGATTTTCCATCAAGGACACCCTAAAAAAGCCAGAAGGGATTTGTTAGGCAGTATTGCCAGGTTCCTGACTGAGAGGCAGCAAGTTCTGGCAGTGAGGATACCTTAAAATCAGACATGCATTAACAACCTCCACCCCATGGGGCATGGGTTTAGGTATCCTGAAGCCCTGAAAACCACACAGACAGTGGTTCAGGTATTTCAACCCTCACCAACAAGATCTCATCTTGATTTGAGGGTGTGCCCTCAAGACTTTATGCCTCAGTAACAAGCACCATGAATAGCAAAGCTCTTTATCTTCCCTTTGAGAGGCCAAAGGATTTAGTCTTTACAGCAGTTTTAATTTACATCAGTGAATCAAATAGTTGTAAAAAGAAAATTCAATATTATTTCAAGCACAGAAATGAATTAGACACTACCAAATCAACTAATAGTAACATTTAAAAGACAGGTCGTACAAGTGTAGTATGTGGGGAATGAGGACGGAAGCTAAACTAAAAAGTGTATTTTTGTTTCCATCAGTAAACATGCAGAGAATTTATGTGAGGCAGTCTAATCACTAAACTATTCAGCTTTTCAGTTAGTCCACTGAGTAAAATCACTTAAAAATTACATTTTTTGTAGCTCTCCTCCTCCCATCTTGAGGGTATCCACTTTCTGTGAAATCGGAGTCCCACACGTTTAACTGGAGGAACAAAATACACAGACTCAAAATAATTGCTGTGCTAAAATTTTCTTATTTGTGTACAGCTTCCAGCCAACATATTAAATGTATTAGGGGCCATTCTTAAAAGAATATTTATACAAGTCCACCATTACCCCACAGGAATTTCAAGCCTCTGAAAAAGCCCTAGTACCCAAACCTTGAAATCTGTACTTGGAACATTCAGTACTAGATTACAGTTCTACAAGATGATTCTTTAAAAGTGTCAAAACTGAGGGTTCTTTTTCTAGTTGTTCTTTGCTTGTACCTCAAACCAGAGGCTGAGCTCCAAGAATAGCTACTTAAGGATAGTTACACATAGCAATAAAACAAATGAAGTGTTAATCTAGATGCTCCACAAACCGAGATTTGACAAGAAACTCCACACTATCATTTCAGAAGTGATGACCTATCGAGTAGGCTGCTGATTTCTAAAGCAGCAAAACTATCAACAGGCACTCAAAAAGCATCTGCCAGAAACAGATTAGCTCATACTTTTACAGTCATAAGATTCATATCTTCTTAGTTTGGAGATAGTTTTTTTTTCTGAATTAAGAACTGCTTCCAGACGAGACAGTTCATTCAGCAATTGGTCACTGCAGTGACAGGTAAGTACAGCAGTATTTAGATACCTTGGCACCTGATGAGAAGCAGTCATTAAGTGCCAGATCCTGAAAATATGTTAATAGTTATACATCATATTCATTACAATTACATTCTAGTACAACTAGAATGCAAATTTAGATTCCCAAATCCTTCGGGGATGTATAAATACATTCACTTTCAGTTATTTAACTTGTTCTACATCAGTAATTAATACTACTTTCAACCCTCCTTGGCCTAGCCCCCCCTTCTTGCCTTTTCTCCATCTATGGCTTTTTGGGGGCATTCTCCCGCTGTAGGTGGACGAGATACTTTAGAGGTTGGTGAATAATGCTGCTTAGGTGAAGCACTCTTAGGATCCGTGATTAGAGTCCCACTTAATTTATGCTGTCCTTGCACAAAACACTTTCTGAGTTGACAAACCGTGTTATATCCTGGAATGGTGCAACCAATGGGAGGTCCCGATGCTCTTAGTGCAACTGTAGCCTCCATTTCTGTAGGAGACACCTGGCTTTTAGAGTTTGGCCATGAAATTAAAAACTACATTCCACCTACCACTTCAAATACATACTTGGGTCAGTCACAGGAATGCAAAGTCCCTTAGACGTGGATGGCTCAGCTACACTGTTGGCACCACTACAACTCTGACATTCAACATTTCTATAAAAGTCAAACACTAGAGTTATAAAATGCTAGTTTGTAAGATACTGTATATGTCATTTCTAGAAAGTGCATGCAAGACAAACATCGACCTCCTTAGCTCCTTGACAGAGCTCTATTAAACAACACAACCTCCCAGGTAACGTAGCACCAGACCATCATTTTGCTGGATTTCAGACTGCAGATTTAAACTCAAGCGTTTTCTTTGCTGAGTCTTTATGTGCTGATATATTTTCCCAGATTAGTCTACCCAGCACACTGTGCTGCTTTGAATTATTGTTCAATTCTAACCAGATGTCCACACAATTTTTTGGTTGTTTTTTTTTATGTGACTCCTACAGTATCAAACATTCTGAACAGAGCAGGTATCACACATTTGGTAGGATTGGGCAATTACTCTCAAGATTACGTGTTCTTCCTGTGCTTAGGGATAAACAGACTTCCCAGGAAGTGACAGACACTTTTTACTGCCTGAGTTCTCATACCACTCCACTAAGTCAGCAGCAGCTCTGGTGTTTCTGAGACCAAAATCAGTATGTCATTAGAACTTAATCTACTTGGCATTAGCAGTACTTTTTGTTAGAAAGAACAGTCACTTGCACATAAAATACTCCAGCTTCAAGTTACCCCCTAACCTGTGAAGATTTACACTCAAGACTAAGTTTCCCTGGTGTCAAGTTCTCCATTCCTACATGTTCATGGATATTATTTAGTTTTTTTTCAAGGATTCTTTTAACGTGATTTCCTGCCATGTGCCCAATGGAGATTCCAGCTTTGTTCCTGAAGCTCTTAGAGCCCTCCACATGCTTATGATCCACATAGATCCAAACAAGAAATCCTAGACTCATTTACAGTGTGAGTCAGTTAACAGCAGCTTCTCCACAGTTCCAAGGTTATGGCACTAACCTTTCTGTCTCTGTTGTAGAGATGTCCAACTTAGATATCTTATTTAACGAAGAGGAATTAGAGGGTGTTCTGGAATCTCTGTCTTTGGAACCATCCGAACAGCTTTCACCTAAAGAAGACCTTTTGCACTGAAGTCCACTATTATTTTGACTAATATCTGACACCCTTTGCTGAAACGACAGTTAAAAAATAAAGTCTTCAAGTAATCATTAAAGCTTTTATTAAAAATTACCAGAAGCGCTGAATTTTTATTATACCTTCTTTCTTTTCTGTAAGGTTCCTGCTGGCAAAAAGTAATGGAGTTGCTTTCTCTTCACATAAGTTGCCTCAATCTTCATACCTTCCTTCAGGATGTTGAGGGCACTGGCCTGCCTGTAAACTGACATCAGAAGCAGTGTTGTAGCTTAGTGAGGACGTTTGCATTGGTGCTGGTCAGCTGTAGATGGTCTCTTTAGAGACGTGCCTGCCCAGCCCAAATGAAGAGCTCCCAGCTTAAGTGAACACAAAATGCTGCCTGAGCACTTCCAGTCAGCAGAAGAAGGTGACTGTGACCTGTGATGCCCATTTCACATTCACTACAGGCCAGCCACAACAGCTGCTTGAGTTCAAATGTGCATTTTAAAATTCTATCTGTCCGAGGAAGCCAGACTGGATTTTAGGGACATCTGACTTAACAGACTCACTACAATTTAAACAGATTTTTCTCAACTGCCTGCAAACAGCCTTTTATGCAACTGGCAAATGCTATAGCAACACAACAGTTATTAGAGTTAAGTCACATTTAGATAAGCTTATCTAAGTGGCTGATCACTGGAGCATAACTGGAAAGTCAGCTTACTGACATACAGACTGGGAATCAAAGCAAGGATATGCAACTCAAAGGCTTTCTACATGAGACCAGAAGTGAAATAAAAGCACAGACATGAGCACACACCCCAATATGGATAGATCCTTCAAATGAAATTCAATAGTTTGTATGTAAAAGGGAAATAAAGTTCACTGAACAAAAGCCCTCCAAACTGAGCCTTCTATTCTTGAGCTTCTGAACTTGAAATTAATCTTTGCCCTCTAAAGTTATTCTCTCAAAGTAAAGCACATGGTAACAGCTCTCTAGCACAGAGCTACTGGCCATCCCCACATGTGCCAAAGGATTTCCTGCCTCTCAAGGAACAGCTTTTCTGTTCAATCCTCTCCAGATTCACACCCTACGCCCAGCACATACCACAGGCTGTGCTTCACTAAAGTAAGAGCACACAGCCACACTAACAATGTTTGTGCATAGAGGATTTACCATCAGTTCTGGCCTCTTAGCAGTACATAAATCTTGTAAGCATAATTCACATTTGCCATTGAAATGCAGTGCCACTGGATGTAACATGCAAGTACAGGTAACAGTGCAAGCCTGAGGAAATCACCCTGCCTGGCTTGTAACTCAGATGAGAGTTTTGATGCTTTTTTCTGTGCTTTTCTCATATCCCAAGCATGAGCTATGAAGAAGGTTGGGTTTTACTGCTTTTACTCATGTCATCTGAGCAAAGCAACACAGAAGTCATGCTGGTGCTAAGGATAAACTCCAACAAACATTTATAGGATTTCACTGTTTAGAACTCTTTGTCCAAACACATCTGTCACTCAGAAGAATAGCCTGATTTCCTTATTATTCTAGCATTATCTAACAACACTTGCAATATTCCCACATCTACCAAAAGTAGTAACAGACTATAAACATGAAAACTTACATGCAAGACTGCATGTAATTACAATGTGACAACCCAGCGACCTTCCCAGTTCTGGGATCATATTATACACAAACTGTCTTGGAAAAATACCATCAACAGGCATCAACAACTCATTCCAGAGCTTGACACAGTCACTTCCCACTTCCAAAGTAGCAGTAGCAGCTGACTACTGTTTGACAAGTACAGCTACCCCAGCAAATGGGCATCTCTGGGCTTCAGAGCTGACTGTCCCCTACAAGAAATGCAGTTTTGTGAGGACTTATTTCACATATGGTACACAGTGTATGACTGTAACCCACTTTTGTTTTAAGATGGCCTTACTTTGACAAAGTGTCAACACAACGTGTTTTTGAAGCTAATCTTTCCTATGTTACTATCTACAGGGATATCTAATAACAAAAGGAAGTACTTTGTGAAGCAGCTTCCACTGGAATAAAAAGAATGACACTCTACAAGTCTAGAGCAAAAATAGAGCCTTACCTGTATCTGTGAATGACTGTATCCCATGTGTTAGATCAACGTTAGTCTTTACTGCACTTTCTGCTTTCTTAAACACAAGCCCGAGAAACCACATTGATACATATCCACTCCTAAAAAAAAGACAGATTCACAAACCTGAGTTGGGCACAGATACCAGTCATTTGGATTCTGGTAGTTTTTAGTTGTTCAGTTTAGAGCCAGCCCAGACTTAACTTCTCAGAGCACTTCTCCCTGAATGCTCCCTTCTTTAAAAAGATGTTACGTGCTCAGGACCCTGCCAGAAACCTACTGAACCTCTCTCACCAATAAGCCGAGGGGAATGAAGATACAATTTGGCCAATGTGTACTTCAGAAAAGTTACAGAACTCACTGTTTATAGAGAGCTTCATTGCCAGGGAAAGACTGTGGCTGCACGTGTGCAATAGTTATAAATTCATTCCTTTCCAAGTTTCCAACCAGCACACGGATTTTAGACTCGACGAGGCCAATCCTAATAAAAACAAGAGATATTTTATTAATTTTTAACTGTTTCCAGCTCATTAGTTAGATGCCTTTTTGTAATACAGCGTTAACCAATCAATGAGGACCAAGTTTCATACAGCTGAGCAGACACTAGATCTTTATATCACATACACACACCGTAATTTGAGATGTTCCCAGTGACATTTGTGCTTTTGTTTCTAAAGACACAGACAAGTAAGTTTTACATGTACTCGGAACAGCTCAGATACAACATTTCCACCTGTAACCTATGATGAAAGTAACAAGGAGCAGATACCAGCACCTCTGGGGTGCAGCAAAACACCTTTTTGCCACAAGGACCAAGGAGAACAGTGGTTTTGAAAAGGCTCAAGCACAACTGTTCAGTTACATACAAGTAAAGATGCAATTCTTCTTGCAGATTGATCAGTGATAATGTAAAGATAGTTACTTCAATGAACAAATTATCTAGTCAACAGTCCCATCAGAAACTTCCCTAAGAAATGAATCATGACCATGAGGGCTTTAATTTCAATTAAGTACTGGCATTTCATCCTTCTGTCTAAGACTGTTAACATCTCTGTTATTCATCAACATAAGATGCTTCTGAAGAACATACAGATTTCTGACTGCTTTTAAAGTTACCTATTTCCAAATCCACTCAAGAATTGGTGAACTAAACATTTCCTTATAATAGACTGAAGCAAATTTATCTTCTGCTTATCATTTTCCCAAGCTGAAAACCTGGAAAATTTGTCTCTGTTTCTGTCACTGAAAAAAACATCAGCTCTTACCACAGCCAGAATTTCCCTTGTCTTTATTGTGAGGTACAATAAGCTTTGTTCCCTCAAGAGCATTTCACATTAAAAATTATTTGGCCCCTTGCCCATACACCTTGTACAACTGTAACTGATATCAAGCTGCAGCTGATAAGATTTTTAGGTGAATATCTTAGAAAGTTCAGATAAAAGGTATTACCTATTAAAACTATTTTTAAACATTAAGCTCTTATTTAGAAATGGGACAAGAATTATTTGACTTAAGGCACAAGCCAAACTTTGAAATAAAAGTAAGGTGCCCTCAGAATGGGTGTCTGTTACAGAGAGGTGTTCTGCTTCTTTACTTCAGCAAAGCAAGCAAAGTATTAATTTCTTAACAAAGAAACCCACTGGAAAGTCAATAAACACACATTACAGTGCCTTCATTTCTCACCATTTTCCCTTATTTCAAAATTCACAGTGAGTCAGCACATTCACATGGGTTAAATAAGTAATTATTGGCAAATCTCCTTTCATTGAAGAAAAATAGGTTTGGAATAAGCTGACTACACACCAGTGCAATCTCATCCTTAAATATTATAGTAAAGTTCTTTATGAAAACAAGTGTAAGGCTCTAGAACAGTGGTCTTCAAAGCAGGGAGGGAAGGGGGTGCATTCCATGTCTAGGTACATAGTTACAGACTTTGTTAATATAACTAACAACAATATGGTGCAACACTGAATTGAGTTTCAGTTTTGCACTGGACCCACATTTAAAGCAACACTTACCAGTTTAAGTGATGCTCTTCTGTAAAGGCACTGGCAGTCAGCACGATGTAATGTCTAGAAGAAGAAAGGCAAATGAGTACACTAGCTCAAGATTTTAGTCTACATTCTAAACATCAGATTATTTTTTTCTTGGTAGGAAAAATGCTGTGAGTGGCATAAGACAGCTTTTCCTATCTTCCCTATGCTTATACGTACCAAAATTTATGACACCTTCCAGTTTCTTTAAAAAGCTCTAAACTGAAACACATCAATCCAATTTTCTATTTAGACCCCAAGTTAAAACTCATCAGGCTAACCACTAAGTAAATAACTTCAAGTTCAGACAACAGATTTTATACATACTTGTACTTCTGAAAGAAGTTCAGAGGTTCAAAGAGCTTTGACCAGTCTGATTTTCCTTTGAGAATCTCATCTGTAACTTCAAGACCTACAAATATGGTTGAAAATCTTATCACTATTTTTTAAAGATTACCATGGCAAAATTTAGAAGATTGTAATGGTAACTGACAGAAGAAAAAAAAAAAGCAGGAATTCCCCTGACAAAATGCAGATCCCACTGCAGCTTATTGGAAAACTGGTCCCTTATTGCCTGCAAAGGGCATATTTCCCAGAGAAATCTTAAACCTGGAACACCTCACTGAACAAAACTAATTCAGATGGCATGGTTTCACAGAGCAAGAGAGACACTTTAATAAGCACAGAATGTACTTTACCACGTTGGAACTCCTCTACCATGACTGCTCGTGTTGACACAGACACGTTGTATGTGGAGTTCTGCTGTGGGTAGGCTGGGGTGATGATGGGCATCACGTGGTACCGGTCTGATGGGTTCACCTACGAGGTTACAACAGCTCTGTTCAGCACCAGCTCAGGTCAGAACAAAGTTCTAATGCTTTTGATTTCAATGGCTACCTACCCTAGGGTCCCAGACTGGTAAGTTAAGAAAGCTCTCTTCAAGTCGTTTCAGCAATACTGGCTTTGGCCAATCCCTACAGAAGAAGAAACAGTGAAGCATCCATTTTAAGCTCTGCTCTGCAATTCAGGGCTGCATGGGATGTTGTCAACATACATCTTGATACAGATAACTACAAGTGTTACTTCTTTATGCAAATTAAAATAAACAGCTTTTACCATTTTGAAAAAATCAAGAAGAACTTGTTAACGAGAGTAGAGGCCAAAGCATTTGGGTAGAGTTGACATATTCTTGCTACCAGCATGGCCCAGGAGACTCCACCAAGAAATCCCATTATGTTGGAGTAAACACCACGTCCTGGAATGGATACCACGCAGTTAGTCTGTGGTCTTTCAAATCTGCAGCACCAGCTGCACAATCTATAGAATACTTAATACATTTCAGCCTCCATGTCATTTATTTTTGCAGTGCAGTGAGGCCAAATTGCTGGTCCTTACAGTGATGAGAAAAAGAATCAGTACAACACCAGGTCTCAAAATATTGCTACTGTGAAACTTGCTTGTGCTGCTACACCTACTGCTTCACTTCAATTCCCCTTAAGATAAAGGTTCTGCCATTCTTCTAGTACTTGCTGTAGCCACATGGGCAAATGGGACTTTCTTATTCCTTTTACACTTAATTGGGATTTTTTATGATTTGTAGTCAGGTTCCTGATAAGCAATGCAGCAGTGTCTCATAAGCACTCCCCTCTTCTCCAAACTCCACCTCCACTAAAAAAACACACAGAATTTACCACATGGACAGACCATGAACCTAAACTGCAAGGCTTTTAATATAACAACTGTCCTTTACATAGCAAGCCAAAGCTGAGGTACATCCAATAGCAGGCATGAGCTGCCTCTGAAAGGTTTAAAGGTCACAAACCACCCTGCCACTCACGTTTTGCCCACAGTTTAACTGCACGGAGCGTGAGCCGGAAGTTCTCCAGATTGGGCACCAGGCGCAGTATTTCATCTGTAACCCTGCTGCCTGCGAGACAAAAGGTGAAGCACAGGAGTTCCCAGTAACAGGCACAAGTCAGGTGTCCCTACACAGGATCAACAGCTTACAGCTGATGGTTCAGGTCTAGGAAAACAGGTCTGGATTATTTGCTTTGTATTAAATTATCGATTGCACATAACATTCAGCATCGCTTCAGGTAACCGGTGCCCTCAACAGCTTTGTTTAGACTACAACTAACAATTTTTAAATAAAGCCTGTCCACAGGATGTTTTGGCCATAAACTACAACCCAGGAAGCTCCACCTCAGCATGAAGAAGAACTTGACATCACAGGGTGGCAGAGCACTGGAATGGGTTGCCACAGGAGGTCGTGAAGCGTCCCTGTTTGGAGGGATTCAAAACTCACCTGGACACATTCCTGGGTCAGCTGCTCCAGGTGACTGTGCCTTAGCTGGGGGGCTGGACTGGATGATCTCCAGAGGTCCCTTCCAACCCTAAACATTCTGTGATTCCAGAAGCTGGGTTTCTTTTGACAGCCAGCAACCATTAAACCAATTGATGCTAAACATTGAGCAAGTCAGACTTCAGGTATTTTAATTACTTTTTTTTTTTAATGAACAATCTTGTTTATCCTTCATACATTCTTATCAAGTGCCCTACTTAGTCATCTGAATTTCTGGGGCAAGCTGGAGCACTGCTCACAAAGCAATCAAACAAACATGACACACAAGTCTATGTAAACACACAGCTCCTTGAAATATCTAAATTTAGGCCCACTGGTCACGTCCTCAGAACTCAAGTACACTGGAGATCAGTTTCCGCATCCAGTACAGAAATGTGGGCTGTGTAATGTGCATTCCATGCCAATTTAAGTGTCTTTACAAAGGAGTGCAGAACATGCTCACCATTTAGGCTCCGTATGCATCTTATATCCAGGCTTTTGAGGCACGAGTCGTCCCTGAGATCGAGATCATCAGAAACCGTTGGCAAAGACAGCTTGGCAAACACCAGATCAATCTGCAAGAGAAAAAAGGGTCAAACGTGACTCACAATGCAGCCCTGCTGGCAAACAGGACACTAGTGAGGGACACTTGGTCATTCATGTGGTTAGCATTTGTGTTTAGAATTAGGTGACCACAGATAAATATTTATTTGACAGAAAACAAGAAAATTGCTCAGTTTGTTTACAAAACCACCTATTTTTTTAAGCTAGGGAAAGGAAGGGGTTTTTTTTGAAAGTTGGAAAGATTACTCTAAACTTAGAATTCCTATTAAAAGGAAATTTTAAATTAACCATAAAATTAAGAGTAATTAAAATCACCTCAACTATACTTCAGCAAATGAGAAAGCATTTTCTTTATGCTGTAAGGCCTTAAGCATCTTGTTTTTAGTATAACCTGAGGCAAGCAAATTATTCTGTGAATGTCTGCACCAGATAAAGGCCACAAAGAGGTCCTTGAATAAGTGTCTTCATGATAGTAATTACCAAGCAGTAACTTGCTTAGGTATTACAGCAAGTGGGTATTTATTCTCTACATGAAATGTATTCCAGATAGGACTCCTACAGCTGACAAACTGAAGCAGGAGTCCAGTGAGTAGTTTTACTTTTCATTTTCCATGTTGTTTGTCTCACAGGAATTTCATTTTTGATTTGCAGCAGAACATAAGGAGATTTGAGCAGGGAACCACAACAGAAACACCCCCTGCAGAAAGGGAGCTCTTGTCAGAGCTCAGGGGAGTCAGCAAGGACACTGCCTCTACTCCCACTCTGCCCATCCTTGGGAGATAAATGCCACCCAAGCAGGCTACCCTGGTCTGCAGCATGGGTTTAAAAAAAAGATGTCAGTCTCGTTCCCATGCTTGCCAGGCTAGCTAGGGGCTTATTTTACTAGAAGATCCCATTTTACTTCTTCTGGGATTAAGTTGCAATGTATTAATAATCAATATACCAATAACTTCATAAAACAGCAGGATCATAAAACCCTGAGAAAGTGATCTTACTTCAAAGCAAAAAAAAAAAATCTCAAAGGTAAAAAAAAAAAAGAAAATTCTTACCTCAATGCCATCAAATTCAAATTTGATAACAGGTACATATGCATCCTCAATGGCCTGTGAAGGAGAGGATATCTCTAATAAGATATCCTTTTGCTACTTTAAAGTTTTTCCTACACTATGATAAAATACAGAATTTACACTGAACTACTCAGTACAAAGACTGAGTTCCTTCCAAACACAAAAAAATACTAATAACCCTCAGGCAGGATAGCACTATTATGGTACCAATGCTAGATTTTATTAAAAGATCTTTTTTGGGCAAGAGATTGAGAGGCTGATCGTGTGCTGTAACAAACAGTGCACAACAAGCCATCAGTATCAGTGGCTGTAAGCCCTTCCTACATCCAAGGTGAAAACACAGCTTCCAGGGACAACCTTGCTTTTTGATACAGCTGACTCATTCCCACAACACAGGGAGGGGAGAGGGAGCACAAAAACCCTTATGTGATGTAGCCACTGGGGAAAGGAGCCAAGAGCTGGACAGCAGCATTATCATGCTGCATAAACCAGCATATTAGAAGGTACTCAAAACTGATTTAATTTTGGCTTGTAAGATATTCACTACCAATGCAAGTCTTCAACATGAATAGTCTTACTGTAAAATCTACACAATCTATCAAGCAGAGAGTTTACTCACTCTCAGGTTTTTTACTTCCTCTTGATTCTTCAGTTTTTCAAAGAACGACTGAAAAAAATCTGATCTTTCCACATGACTGGGAGCAACACAAAGGGCATCTATGTCTGAACCTGCAGAGAGATTCCATTTCTCCTGTCACTGTTAGAAGTCACTTTCCAACATCAGAACTATGACCAGGCACTGAAAGTACTACCTTTGGTGTGTACTCCAAGTCTGTAGGAGCCAAAGGTAAATATTTTGCCACCAACTTGTTCTGTTATTGAAGGGGGAAGATTCTGTGGGTAGAAGGGAAAGTTTAGGATGCACGTTATCCTCTGTGCAAGTTTAACTTGCATGTAAGTTATTTAGAAAAACTGTAACAGCCTGTATAAGCAATGTCTTCCCACTCCCTTACACTTTAGTTTACTAGGTTTTGATTCTGTTTTTTTGAAATAACTTGAGCTTGCAACTCCAAAAAAAAATATTATAGATGATGTAGCAGTACTTTTATTAATTTATACAAATTAAGACCTATTACTAGACTTCCCTGCAGCAGAGGCACATAAATTAACACAACCTAGGAGCCATTCAAAGAGCTTGTCTAGAATCATAATTTCAAGCTAGACTGAGTGCTGCAGGCTGTCTGAGGCAAGATTAGTGCCAATTTTAGCATCTTTCTCATCCACAATGCCTTGTTTTGGCTTTGTTAACACGTACAAGTCAACTGACTGAGCCAATGCAGGAATTTATTCAGTTCTCCAAAGACTCTGAGATCTTGATCTTGAGATATCTTTTACAACTTATTTCAGTGGCAGTTACTACAGCTCTACTTGATATTTAAGTTAAAGGCTGAACTTTAGTACAGATCCCAGTAGCATAGCCTTTAAATCAAAAGGCTTCAGCTGTTTTGACAAAAACAAAAAAAATGCTTACCTTGCTTTCAGCAAGCTCTGAAATCCATTCTCTGACAAAGTTATTCAGTTTACCAAGAACAGTTGTCCTGTAAAGAAAACTCACGCTAAGCTTGCTTAAAAAAAAATATTTTAAAAACTCAAACCAAAACAACAAACAAAATAAAACCCAAAAGGTTAACAAATTTTAGTGCTGTTTACCTGTGATAGAGTTCTTCTTGATCCTCAAACACCCCAAATGGCTTCATTGCTTCAATCAGCTTCTGAGTATGGATGTGGTCTTTATCACTAGGAGGAGCCAAGCTAATTGGAGAGGTAAGTCCATAGTGCCCTTGAGGCTGGTTCTGCTGCCTGGAAGTACTGAGAGAAAATCTAGGAATGAGTACACAACAGAAGAAAATCTTATTGGATAACACCCTTTAGCTTACACTTCACAAATCCATTTCTGCCCTTTTTCTCCCCAACATTGAGAACAAGGAGGAAAAAATCTTGCTTATCATTTTTAGAATTCTTGACCTCACTTAAAAGTCACAACTACTTCAAAAAATGCCAGCATTTATGGATGTAAGAAACAATCCAAGATGCTGCCATCTTAACACAACTTATTTGCATTGCTCCAGCCCATCAGAACTAATCACTGGGAAATGAAAAGGTTTGAAATCCACCAAGGACAACCCTACAGACAGCACAAGTTTTGGACATTTCAGTTTCAATTTAAGGATATTCCAAACAGTTTCCTGCTAGCAGCAAACAATACAATTCAACTTCTTTTAATTACATGTTTTTGTTAGGTTTCTGATTCAGGAAGAGCATTATAGTTGACTGTAAAGGTATGTAGGTCTGTTAAACAGAGTTGATGCAATAAATTTGGTGTATTACTATATAAACCCCTTGCTTTAGAAAGGGGAAGATGGAGAAAAAGCACCTCATTCTGCATTAACAGCTGAAACCAGGAGAGAGAAAGGAGTGGGACAGGAGGTAAAAATGGTGCTTAATGCATCTCCACAGAAACACCAGCATCCAAAGGAGGAGACACCCCAAAAGGTCTCACCATGCTCATCAGGGTGCAGACACAGACCCTAAGGCTCAAGGGGTTAATTGGGCCATTATTTAGGCAGGATATTTTCCTCCTTCACATATGTACAGCTTCAAAGATCAGCTGGGTTAGGCAAGAGATATTTATAACTATTTAAGGTACCTGACCCCATCCTGGCTGGAAAAAGATTAGGAAATATTCAAATGCAAGCTTCACCATTTGATTTTTAAAAAGACAAGTTATTGCACGGCTCCTTATTTCTAATTGTCGCCTTTACTCCCTCTCTTAAAGAGATTTCCCCCTCTTTAAGTATCCTTATGCAATTACACACAGAGATTCTAGTCACCTAGGGGTTTTTTTTCCCCCCCCATTTCCTCTCTCCAAGCCTGTTTTTCAAACTTTCTTCTCTGTGCTTTCCAAAAAGCTGGGGGGGGGGGGGGGGGGCAGGTATTCAGACTGTTGTGCTGTCAACTGGTGTCCCCCGTGAGAAAAGCTGTTTACTTACAAGCCTAACTAGGCCTTGACCTAATTTACCTTGTTTATAGACATTGACAATTTCCACTTCGTAAGTAAAAATATTCATAATGAGTATTTTCCTTCCTATGATATCATTTTCATAACAAATCCAGGAGGAAAGCTTGTACTTAATTGCTGTGCATTACAACGAAATTAAAACACCGACAGCAGCAACTGCTTCCATGCTTTATGCATTGCTTGCATTGTACAACTTGCACTTCATAAAGTTTGCACAAAACAAGGACAGGATTTAGACTACACGAGCATTTGAGACATTTCCGAGGTACAAAAAGGCACCACCTGCCTTTCATTGTCTCATTCTGCCTACAGATAATATAACTGGAGATTGACGTAAAGCACAATATCAATTAGATAAACCTAATATTATTAGCATCAAATATGTTTACTATTAATTAAATATTATTCATATAAAATTCCTTTAGTCAACAGTAGATATTTTTCAGTTGCTTACACATACTACTGATAGTTTGACCTCACAATTTAAGAGGTGAGGGAAACAGCACCTGGAAAGTTTCACTGAGTGAAACTTTAAGGAAATTTGTTGCCCTTTTGGAACAAGAAATAAATGAAGTCCTACTTTGCTCTCTCAGGCACATAAGCACATAATGAAGGGATCTTATGGATCCTAACACACATGGCACACTGCCTATTCAACCACAGCCTTCTGTTTAAACCGGAATCCTGCCGCAGCTTAATATTTTCCCAAATCTTTTTACAACCTGCGCACCACAGCAAAAATGCATGCCTGTTCTGGTAAATCACACATTCTCCAATGCACGTCTGTTCTGGAAAGTCACACTTTCACACAAAAAGCCAACCTAAACGGGTTTATTACAGGTTTTGCCCCTTATTTGTAGCTCCCCAACGCTGCAAGGCGGGTCACCCCCACACACCAAGGGGCGAGGGGTGAGCTCACACCGTGGCTCAGGGCGCCGCCTGCAGCCACCGGTGCGGGGCAGAACCGGCTCCCGAGCCACCCAAACCAACAGCAGACCCCAGGGAAAACAAGGAAGGAGGAAAATCCCCACCACCTGGGACCTTCAACGAAGGGAGCCCAACTCCACCCTTCACCGCTGCCGCACCAGCTCATGCTGCGCGGAGCCCGCGGGCGGCTGCTGCCAGATCAGCTCTCCCTGTCCCCGTCCCCGAGGCTCAGGCAGTCACTCCTCTCCTCCGCAGGGCGCCGCGGGACGCGCAGCCCTAGACCAAGCCGCAGCCCCGTTACCGCCGTTCCTCGCCGGCCATTGCCGTTGCTTGGCGACGGCGTCGCCGCCACACGCGGTGAGACCCGGGCGAGGCAGCCCCGCCACCCGCACTCCACCATTTATTTCAACCGAGAATCCCTCCCCTCGGGCGAGGGCAGCTCCGGCCCGCCGCGGCCCGCCGGGGCCCCTCGCGGGGCAGCTCCGGCGGGTGTCCCCCCCGCC
>VZRH01007183.1:0-42785 GCA_013397555.1 Urocynchramus pylzowi | reverse complement strand
CCTTCCCGACGGCCCCCGCGCCCCCCGCCCGCCCGGCGCCCCCTGGCGGCTGCGGCCGCGCGTGTCCCCTCACGGCGTGTGTGCCCTCATGGCGCCCCCGCTGTCCCTTCAGGCTGCCGCCGGCGTCCCTGAGCGCTTTTGGGACAGGGTGTTCCTTCCCCGTGGGCGATGTTCCTTCCCCGAGGAGGATATTCCTTCCCCGTGGCGCTGACAGACCCGCCGAGGCTGGGCTAGTCCCCGGCATGAGGTGGTCGCGCATCGCACCCTCCCTCCCTCCCTCAGGACGTTCCCGCTCCTGACATTCCCTTCCAGAAAGGAGGGGTGGAAAAGAAGGGGAATCGCTCTCGAATTAGTCTCCTGGCAGCCTCCTGACCTCCCCTTCCTGAGAGGGCGGATGAAAAAAACTCCCAGGAATCGCTCTTGTATGAGTTTGTTCTCATCCAGTAAGTGCCAGCCCCGCATCCTTTGGCTGCAGCTGGTATCGGGAGGATCTAACGCACATTGCCAATGTCGGCAAATAGTACTCACCACAACCATATAGAAATATCACCGAATCAGGGAGTGGTTTGGGTTGGAGGGCACCTTGAAGGCCATCCATTTCCAACTCCCCTGCCGTGGCAGGGACACCTTCCACTGTCCCAGGTTGCTCCAAGCCCCGTCTGTCCTGGCCTTGGGCTCTCCCGGGGATCCAGGGACAGCCACAGGGAAGATTTTTTTTCTCACAGGGAAGATTTTTTCCCCCCTAATATTTAATCAAAACCTACCCTCTTTCACTTGGAAACCATTCCCCCTTCTGTCGCTACATGCTCTTGTAAATAGTCTTGCCTCATCTTTCCTTGAAGATCCGTTCAGGCCACAATTATAATAATTTTGGGCCAACATGGCGTGTTACAAACTGAGTATTAAATCAGCCAAACTACCCTGAGAATATGGCATTTAGATGACAGTTCCCCACTCACATTCAAGTCTGCAAAAAGCTAAAAAATCAAAAGCATAATGTTTCCGTAAAGTTGAATAGATCTTTGGAAAAACTTTTGCTTCCTGCTGTACCGATATCTTGTCACTCCACAGCGTTTCTCTGAGATTAGCACATGATTTCTGTACTTCTCTGAGTTGTCTGTAACATCTTTTTTGAGGTAAAATGCACATTATTTTGCAAGATGCTTTGAAGAAACACAAAATTAACTTTTGTCCTGAAATTTTAATAAATTAACAAAATAAATATACCTTTAGTAGGATTGTCTTACCTACCCTACTCAAATAACTTAAAGAGGAGTTGGAAATTATTTTTATCTGCTGAACATTTGCATGGTAGTGTTTGTGATAAAATTTCAGTCTGATAAGATTGATGCTTCTGCAAGGAGTTATAGTGATAAATAAAAAAAGATAAAGCAAATTTATTGAGAGCTTTTGTTGAACCTCTAGCCAAGAACTTTTTATTCTGAGAAATTCATTGGGGTGTTCTTTAATATTTTAAGGTCCTTGCAACAACACTGTGATCCTACAAGCAGGAAAACCTGTATACTGCTTTTTTTATTTATTTTCTCTCAGGTTCATACCAGCTACCTAGTGTGAGGAAAACACCTGCCTTTATTTTTCCTGCGTTTACAAGGCCAGTTACCCAAGTTTAATTTTTTTAAACCTGAAACCTGTTTCTGCTGCATGCTTTAGTACCTCAATAGGAGCTGCACTTGCCCACAGATGTGATGGGAGGTTTTTAATGGAGAAGTGATACCTTCCTTTAAATCACCTGGAACATTCAGCAAAAAATTAGCAGCTCACCAAGCACAAGAGCTTTTCTTCAGGTGCAACTCTAATGTTGAATGGAAGTGAAGACTAATCAAGCTTTACCATCTTCAATGCTCAGATAATAAAGAGAAAAGGCAGGAGGTGTTTGAGAAACAGAAAGTGTTAAAGTTGGAGCACAAGAATCGGGTGAGCTCTTAGGGTGGCTAGAGCTTGGCTTCACACATAAAATGATTTTTCTGGAAAAGGGGATGGTGCTGGGAAAAATAATTAAATAGAGTTCTTATTGTTAGGGAGTTTATGAATTTTAGTTTCAGTGTTACACAAGGTGACTGGGTTAGCTCTTCTGTGATTGGTTTGGTTTTGGTTTTTTTACAGAAGATGAGAGTCTCTAGTTGTCTGCCATTTATTTAGTCTAGTATTAGTTAGTTACTATTGTTATTTGTTTGTAATGTGTTCTGTATATTCTGCCCACATAACTGCCACAGTTTTATGTGTAGCAGTGACTAAATCATATCGTGTTTCCGAGTGTACAGAGTTTGAGGACAGGTTCTTTCAAGGTAGTGCTTTCCCCTGCTGGATGTTTTGACTTTTGTGTAGCACCTGGGTTATAGAAATGGCTAAAACCAAATCAAATATTGTAGCTGGGGTTCTTTCTTGGTGGGCGTCTATGTCGTGCAGATAGCATTAGTTTGAGGGTGATGTGAAGTGGTGGGGGATGTTTGGGCTTATTTTACTTTTTAAATTGCTGCTGAGTTGTCAAGGAGTCAATATCCTTCTCTGTAGTAAAAATGAGGTGATATCTGAGTACTTTCAGTACAATCTGTTAGAGGCTATTACTGAATTATGGAGAGGTGCTTTATAAACGCCTAGGCTATGCATTTTTACATGTCAGAGTCTGTATATGTTATTTTAATCTAATCTGTGCAGTTAATGATGTTAGTGTGATGTGGTTTATAAAGCACTTGTGGGAGACCCACAAGTGTTTGATAGACTTGTGAAGTTTGACAGCCTACTTATTCCTGGATGAAAGAAGCTGTCTGTATATTCCCTATGATCTTGCTGTTGTTGTTTCTTACCCCTTTTCCACTTGGGTCTATTCAGGTGCCACCTTGTGTTCCATAGGGAATTTTGCTTGTAAATGCCTGTCCCTTTTCAGTGGGAAGTGGCAACTTTGTCCATTTTTCTCTCTTTAAAAACTGTTTTTCTCTATCCCAAGTGAGCTAATTACCCATTACTATTTTATTTGATAAAGTACTTTGTGGTTATCACATTTTAATGATTAAAGATGAATGAGTCTAAACAGTTTTTTTTTTTTTTAGGCAGCTCTGATGGAATTTGGGGTTTATACATGAAAAGTTATGTACCAGCTACTGCACCTGACTCTCTGCTTCAACATGTAAAATATGCCTGAGAGAGAGACTGCTGCAGAGAAAATATTTGTGTGGTATTAAAATATTGTCCACATCACAGAAATTTATCAGAAAAAAAATAGTTTATTCAAACTTTGTATTTTTGCAGAGGATCTTATCTGTGTAATGCACTATATTTCACTAGAGAGATTTTTGTCAGCAATAATTTGTATATATACATTTAGGCTCTGATGAATATCAGCTAAAATATGAAATTCAATTCTGGAAAGCTGCATTTTGTAATAAATGTTCCCAGGATTCACTAATCTATCACATTGAAGATCTATGTTGAGAGATAACACTGGAACAGCAGAAGGTGGGGTTACTGAAGACAGATCTTAGATGGATTTAAATAAGTGGTGGCTGAAGGATTTGAGTACTTTGTTGTGGATTTGGGTTTTTTTTTCTTTATTTTTGAATTTCATCATTTTAGCAAGGGGCTGTAATTCTGTAGAGTTGTAACCTTACAAGCTGCTGAGAATTGTAAATGCATAAAACATTTTCTATTTAAGCCAGTCCTAGCTGCTGCTGAAACACCAAGCTTGCCTTGGAGGGCATCCCTTTGGGACTGTACTGTTCCACTGTACACTTGTTCCACCTGTCCTCCCAGGCTGGCTTCTCTTAATGGCTGTTAGCTCCTCACATGGGCCATTCCCGGGGATTCTTCCCTTCACTGCGGTCGCTTGGTAGGATTTCCACGTGCCCCTGGTGATGAGCCGGCAAAATGGAGCCTCTGCTTTGTTTTCCCAGGGCAGTTTTGAGTGCTGGTGCCCTTGGTGTGGGATTCGCAGTGCCTTTCCCTGTCCATCAGGAGCAGAAGGCTTCGCTGGCCCGGCAGAGACTCGCAGGGCAGGTGCAGCTGTCACCAGGAGATGGACGGGTCACTCCCTGCTTTGGCTTCCAATTGAAGCAGAGATTAATGCCGGCGTTCCCAGCTCCTAAAACAGGTTAGTTAATGGGAGCTAACTGTGAGCTCACTGAAGCAGCACTAATCTCGCTGAAGTGTCTGCCTTTGATCAGCTCATTCTCTCTCAGCAGGCCGAAAAATAGCCACAGGACAGGAGTGCTCGGTTTACAATCACGGTAATTTCGCTTTCGGTTTGTCTTTAGCTGCTGGAGATTAATGAATCAAAAGGGTGTTTAAATTTACAACCAGTTCTCTTCTAATCACTTGGCGGTATTATTTCTGGCTGTTTTCTGCTTTGATTACCTGAGCCAGTTATCCAAAGGATGCTGCTGTTCTGCCATCTGATAGTGGGGTACAGCTTGAAATGTCTACTAGTAAGATGGTAGCAGAGGGTGTTCAGGATTTTTTGCTTTTCCAGCTGTTTTCTAAGCTGTGTATTTGCTGCAACCGAGTCCAAATCCACCATCTCCCTTTCTTCTTCACTCATATTTGCCCATGAAAGTAATTTTTTTTATTCCACCAGCATGCATCGGTTGAGAGGCCATTTATGGGGAGCCCATGGATGGGACCCGTGATGCTTAAGCATGAGCAAAGGGTCTGCTTGACAAGGTCTAAGGATGCTAGCATTTGGATAAGCAGCTGGCATAGGGAATTGTAGGTTTTTTCAGTTTCTTGGGGTTTCACTCTTAGGGGAAACCTTGTGTGGTGAAGTGTTTGCATGTCCCATAGAGAACCTGGGTATTGTGGTTCTGTGAAGATTTTATTTGAGCTCTGGTACCCTCCAAAGCTATTATGTGCATAAAATTCCTTGCCCTTTCAGTTTTCCTTTAATGTGCTTGCATTTGGGGAGGAAAATTGAGTGAAAAGTGCACTTGTAATTTAAGATTACCCCTTTATAACAAAAACAGTGATCTCTGCAGCTGCACCTGAAGAAGAAAAAAAATCTTGTGGTAGGTATAGGTTCAAAAAATCTTCTGGGTCAAAAATAGTTTCCAGGAAGGTATTGCCCAAACTTAACAGGGTATGGCTCTTGTAGTTTTTTTCTTCAGCAAACTGCCTTCATTTTGCAGGTAATATTTGTTTTACAGGGGTACTGAAGAGGTGTAACTTGCTATTGTTGAAAAAGTATTTTCTCTGACCTGAACAGAAGTTTCTACAGTATCTTTATGAAAAGCTTTACATGGAGAGCCTACAAGTGTACTTTTTTATTTTCTAGATTTAGGAAGAGAACAAACCTGTTTAATCTTTGCATTTTTCTTTACTCCTCTGATGGGGACACAGGCTGGTGTGTGACACTGGTACTGTTCCAGTTCCATTAGAGGGTGAACGTGGCTGTGAGCCTGTTTTTGAGCATTAAAGCCTGATGCTAATACCCCTGATACACCATCTCTTATCATGTTGAGGAGTCTTCTTTGTCATGAATTCATTAGTTTCATGCAGAGATCGTATATAATTCTGAGTGCTGCTTGCAGGGAAACTTTAAGGAGGGGAATGGATACTGATAATTACAGTAACACCTCAATTGTATGTGCGAGTGGGGAGAAATTTTCATATCCATTACCCTTGCAGTAAAACTGTTGAAGGGTTTTTTCCCCTCACCTTTGTATGTGTGATGGTGTTATGTTCAACTTCATGCAGAAACAGGAAAAGAAGGCATAAGTAGGACTCAGCTTCTTTTAGAGGATTTTGTGATTTTGGGCTTTCTTTGTTGTAGCTGATGAAGTAAACTATAGATAATTGATAATAGTTTCTTTTGAACAGTTGTTTACTCAGGGAATTTATGTGCAAGGTAAGTATGGAAGCAATGCTTTCTTGTAAGTCTTTAAATAAAGAAAAGTTGACTGAAAAAGAAGAGGAGATGAAGCAAAGAAGAGTGACAAGTAACGGGCTGAAAAATTAGAAAAAAGCAAGAGGAACATTATAGAGCAAAGTTTCTGCAGTTATGTAGTTTATGTGCATATCCTTTAGGACTTCTTGCCTATCTGTGTGTGTATAGGTGGATATGCATCTTGAATTACTTCTGCCTTGATGACTGGCAAACAAACAGAACAAAATCAATATTGCTTACAAATATGCAAGTATTTCCTCAAAAGTTCAAAATTTTAACCCATTTTTTAAAAATTTAACAAATTTTAAAAAGTTAAAATTTTGATTTTTTTTTTTTTTTTTTTTGGTGTATTATATATTGTCTTAGCTACAGGTAAGAATTTAATGAGAGAACAGAAAGCAAGAGACAAGGAACTGAGCAGTGGATTAGATGTGTGTGATGTTCATGACAACTGCTTTTAAAAGAGACAGTCCAAGGTCTGCCTCAGGAATACAGTGCTGGGATGGGCGTTCCAGTGTGTGGGTGAAATGCTGAAATGTTGTTGGACTCCTGAATGCAGGGTTCATTCTTGGGTGTGTTCACTCTACTAAAATACAAAGGGTTCCTACTTGGGATAAATATAAGTTATTCCTGGTTTTGGTTTTCTTTATGCTGTATGAAAAGAAGAAAATGGCAATTGTGCAAATAAGCCCCCACACTGTCTTTGTTGTACTTTCATCTGCCTGGTTTCTCCTAAATAATGTATATTTGGTCCTTTTTCTATTAACAAATTTCATTTTAGTCTGAAAGTTTCCCTTTTTTATTTTTTTTTTTTCCTGTTTGAAGCAGTGGAATAAAGGGGAGGTGTTCACAGAGAAGATTGCTGTAAAGGTTTCAGATACACGGGATTATCGTTTTCTGAGATTACTGAAAATTTATTCACTAGAAATTTGTTGCCAGAGAAGTTCTCCATCTTTGAAGCACTTGGTTTCCCTGGGGAGCCCTCATTTAATTGATGTTAGCCAGACACAGTAACTCCATTCTGGGAAGGCTGAGTTCACTCTTTAAGTAGAAGTCTCTTGGTGTTCTTTGCTATTTTGCACAGGAGTATTTAATTATTCCAGGTATTTAAGAAATAATGCTAACTTGTGCAAGGTTGCTTCTAATTGTGCTCTCAAACTTTGGGACTATTTTACCATAAAGTGAAAACAGGGACAAGTGTGATCTCGGAGTCACATTTTAATCTTTGTAACGTGCTGGTTGTTTGCAGAGGTACTACAGGAAAGTAAAGCTAAGAATTCATTACACAGCTAAAATCGAGACACATCTCAATAAATAAAATTATTTTGGTCACATCAACATAACCACAAAAATAGTGTGCTGTGTTGATTGCTGAAAACTTGGCAGGGGGAAGAAATGTTCCATCACAACTTCTGGAAAAGTGGAGGGAACAACTGGTTTCATGTGTTTGTGAATTTTGCAGGTAGTCCACATCTGTGCAAGTATCCTTTTTGTTAAGCTGCTGCTTCCTTCCCCAACAGATGATCAGCAGGTTCTTAATATTTCTGTGTGCTGTTGTGTAATGCATGTGGATAAAAAGCACTGGATGTTCTCTATGGCTGGATAAATACAATTAGCTGCAATGTTTCTAGAGAGCAGTGAGCTGCTGTTAAAGCTGTGCTTTTTGGAATCATCATCTTCATACTTAAGTAGAAACTTAAGGCTTCTGCAGGGGTTTTTATTTGTGAATAATGCTTGTTTCTGTGTGTTTCACAGTGTGTGAAGTGGACTCTGCTGTGAGTGAGGAGCATGATAAGGGAAGGGCTGAGCTCTGAAGCTCAGAGTGCCTAGCAATGAAATCCCAGCAATCTTCCTGTGTGAGAATCATCCTCAATGTGGCATCCTCATGAGTGCAACTGTATCTATAAGTTGTCTGGTTTTGCTTTAGGATTTCCTTCAATGCCCACAAATTCTTGAGGCAGAAATCAGGAAGTAAAATTAATTTTTTGAGGCATAAATAAAGCGTTGAGGCGTTCAGGTGTTTCTGTGGTACGTGTTCTCCACCCTTAGTTAGTCATGGCTGTGGAAGGAGCTACTTGCCAAATACTTGATTGGCAGCTATGCTGTGTAAATCTTGTTATCTTGTAATAGTGTGAGGCAGAATGTGAATTCTGGGTGAAGGTCTCTGCTAAAGCCTGGGTCTAAAGTGGCAGCAGACACAAATCTGGAACTGTTACCCTGCAGCTCAGCATCTTGATGGTTATTTTTACTCATGTAGAAATCTACATTTTTCACTAAGCAAGAGACATGCATAGACTGCCCTGCCTCTTTCCTGGGACTGTAACTTTATAAATTGATTTTTTTTTCTTTAAACTACGTGTGGATTCATTTCATTTATCCTTTCATGTGCCCCTTCAATGAAGCACGTAGGAAGATAAAAGTATTAATTACCTTCAACTACTAAGACTGAGAATAAATAGGTTTTAATATTGCTAGTTTCATACTGTACTATAATTAACAGCATCCAAGAGTGCAGAACTTGAAACAGATTAGAAAAGAAACCTCAGTGCTGTTCAGCTTTTACCTTCAGCCCTGCAGCTTTCCAAAAAGTATACAGTGGATTTTCAGTCTAGTGGATATTTCTTAGCTGGCAACAGATAAAAGCCTTCAGTTTCCTGGGAGAGAACCAGAGCGTAGCAAAAGCTGGTTGCATAGCCACTAGTGGAATCCCTTTAATACTGGCTAGGTGATCTTGAGAATTTTTAAAATAACAGTAAGGAGAATCTCATTTCAGTGAGGCAGAGTTCATTCCTGATAAAGGGCTTTCCAGAAACTAGTTCTTTGTAACTATAGAAACACCTAAATTTTCTAATCTTTGATGGAGAATGAGAACAGACTTTGCTGAGTTCTCAGTAAATCCCAGAGCTGATAGTGAATGCTTAACACATTGAATGTAGTAGGAAAGAGGCTCTTTGGAACTTGCTTCCAGTATAACATTCTTTAAATCAGAGTAATATCCTTATGAGGCTGCTTAATAATGAAAAAGGTGGTCAGAGGAGTGTAGTGGTAAATGTCCTTGGAGTTGAGAGAAAAACGCTGAAGCAATGTAAAATAATTTTCTGAATCTTCCAGAGAATTATTCCCTCTGCCCACAGCCCTGTTTTATAAAATTGGAATCAAATCCAACTGTACTTCTTTCCACTTAAAGAAGGAAACAAAACTTGTGGTAACACTTAACAGCAGTGGAAACAACACTTACTGCTATGGAGACAACTAAAAAATCTGTATAATATGAGGAAGATGAAAAGCTACTTTAAATCTTTAAAGATAAGTGTCCAAGTCACTAAGAAAGTGAGCATTCTACTTAGATTTGAACAGAATTTTATGTGGATCCAAATTCAGGTGAAGGAGTACATCCTGAACCTGAGCTAGTTCTTCCAATTCTGGTAGAAAACTTGTTGCTGTGCCTTTAGCTGTTGTCAAATGGCAAGGAAAAGCAACAGATGGAGCAATGAGAAGGACTTCCTTGATGGTGCTTTTGACTTTTGTTGTAAGGGGATCTTTATTTTGGAGCATTTCCTCCCGTAGGTAACATGCTTCAGAATGTTTGTGAAGGAATCCAGGGAGCAAAGCAGAGTTTAAAACTTTTAATATGTGTTAAGTTACATCACACTGAAGTAAATAGAGTGACAAAGTACAAGGTAGTCAGAGTGACTGTTCCTAAATAGTATAATCAATGCCATGCTTTACAAACAGTTTCTTATTTTCATGTTGCTGATTTTGTATATCTTGTTACTGAAAAAGGATGAGCTGGAGAAAATCTGCATGCATAATCAAACTCGCATGGTTTAATTGCATCCACCTCAAGCACTTCTGTGAAAACTGCAATTTTTATATGGGTAAGGTCCCTGCCATTGGTGAATGCCACTGATTCAATGCCAAACTTGGCTTGTAAGCAATATTGCTTGAGAATGATGATTCCTCTCTCCACTACTTCACCAAAGAAAGAATATAACATGAATGTAGTCTCTTAAAACTTCTCAAGGAGCTGCAGGGGTAGTTAGACACACAATGATTCTTTTATTTAAGATAATTTAGCTTTAATGGGAGATATGTGGCTAAATATCCATGCAATATGAAAATATTGGAAAATATGGTAGCTGGACTGTAACAAGCCATAGTGACCCCAGTAAGCACTTTAAACCCAGTAGCTCAGTGCTGTTAGAGGAAACTTAACCAATGGTGTGAAACCTGGAATTTGAAATCAGTCAAATTATTTTTCACTGATGCAGAAAGATTCATTCTTTCATGAGAGAGAGACACGTCTATTTTTCAGGAGTACAGCAGGATTTTTTATATTCTTGCTCTGACAGCTGTACGTTAACTTTAATTTAATTTTTTTTAACTTCTTATTGGGTCAGGTAAGAATTTTTCTCCCAGATTTGACCTGAGATTTCTCCCCATGTCATTCCATGCTGCTGGCTTAACTCTTGTGCTTTTCAGCTGAATAAGACATCTTGCAGTTGTCAGGACTGTTGTGTACTGTTAATTAAATACCATAAGAGCATCTGTGTCTGAGAGAAACAGGCTGTAGTTTCAGTTAATGGTTATTGTATAGAGTGAGGATCAAGAAGAGTGTGCTCATCTCAGTTTTCCAGGATCACACAGTTGCAGGGATGTGCCTCTTGCTCGAACAACAACAAAAAATTTGATATCAACCAAGACTGCTAATGTAGCACCCTTAAGTCAGGGCTGACTCTTGGTGAGAGGCTGAGGCTGGCACTGCTCTCTGCAGGTGTCTGATCCATCTCTCTCTAAGCCTGTCAGTCCCACAGACAGTCCCTGAGGTCAGGGGAGACAATCTCTGGTGCAAGGCACTGCAGCTGTGCTGCTTCCAGTTCTGCTGCCCGGGATGTGGCCGAGAGAAACCCTAAACTGGGAGCTGCCTGGTGCCTTCTACCCTGTTATTTGTTTCTCTTGGAAATTGCTTGATACATTGTATGATTTCATTTGTGGACTTTTCCCCTTTTGTTTTTCAGGCTGAGCTAGCAGTCCTCTGGAAGAGCTGGAAAATACACAAGTAAGTTTTTAGTTTTTTGGGTTTTTTTCTTCCTCCTCTGAGTCATCTTTTGGAAGACCACGTCATTTGCCATTGTCTGTCTAGAGAGCTCAGACTGACTTCCTAACACTGGAATTTAAATTGTTTAAGATCAGGTGGTGAATTCTTCAGAATCTTGGAAGAATTTCAATTCATGTGTCAGGTTTCATTGCAGACGAACTTGAAGCAAAAGTGCTTTCAAACACTCTTTGCTTTCTGTCAGCATCAGTACAAAAGCCTTGAGATTTTGGGTGGGAGTCTAGAGAAATATGTATTTTGCATTTTTTTGTTAGAATTTGTATGACTAGAGGCAGAAGAATAGCAGGGTCTATTTTTAATTGACCTTAATATCACATTTTGGCCAGCCTCTGCTCAGCTACATGATTGCAGGTGATCTGGATTTGTGCTGTACCTTCAGCAGGGCAAGCGAGCATAGAGCTTGCACAGATTAACCTGTGCAGACACCTGCATAGCTTTCCATCCATCAAAGTGTAAGAGATTTAGCTTTTAAAGAGTGTGTAGGTCTCATCTGAAACTTTCTTCTGGCAGGTGTTCTTCTCTCAAAGTGAACTTTGTCTGTCCCACCCACCCCCCCATAAATTTTTTCGTGATTTTTATAAAAAGTAATGAACAAAGACAAGAGATCATTGTCTACAGGGAACTGAATACAATACTTGGTGTCCAGAGTGTTGATTTTTCCTAGGGAAAAATATAAGCTACTACTCCCTCTCCTGGCCTCATAGGGGAAATATATGGAATTGTCAAAAGGGGGCATTCTTGCTTTTTCAGACAAATGAAAAATAAGTCATAAAATAAGTGTATAGTTAGACCTGTCATTTAGGAAGAGTAGGAATTGCTCAAGCTGAAAGTCTTTAGCCAAAACAAATATAACAGATGGAATATTAAATATCAGAAGTGATTTGCAGACTAATTTAATCCCTTACATTGTGGACAGAGGTTTTATCTGTTTCACCTAAGGTTTACCCAAAGCTTTTGTTAATTGATGAAAATGCCCACTGCAGTTACACATGCACTGTCTGTACCCAGAAATACATATCCCCACCCATTGCCATTTAACTCTCAGAGGATAATTCTTTATATCTGTGTTCTGGCATGCCTGGAGTTTGCAAGTAAGAGTGAACAAATTGTGTATTCTTCTAAAAATCTCTTGACAGGGCAAATCCTAATGTATAACCTATCTGGAAGTAGCTCTGGAATCCAAGGAGTTACTGATGCTCTGGGTAGCCCTTGCTCATGGAAACAAAAGCAAATCCAGGACTGACTGTGCAAATAGAGAATGGTTTTGGTTTTAAGCTTCTGTGTTAAGAGATGTTATCAAAGACATTTACTTCTAAGTTTATGAGCATTTATGGATTAAACCTGTTAATAAACAGGTTCAAACTGGTGCTGATAATTCCTGTTTGTAACCAAATTTTACTCTACTCTGAGGTATTTCTAGTGGTTTTATTTACTCTAGTGTTATGGTCCTTATGATTAGGTAGAGTCTTCATATACATGGCAATTAATATGCTGTGCCTTTAATATTCTAGATCAACTAGTGGAAAGCAAATATATGACCTGCATTAAAAAAGTCATATCTGAAGGTGTCTTTTTCCCCTCTTGCCTTAAGCATAATTTTCTTTGTAATTCAGTTTATCTAGCTAATACAAATAAAAATTATTTCTGCCCCAAGTCTATAGAATATTTTAGTCACTGTATTTAAAAAAGGTGCTACTTTTCCACCAAGAGTCTGCTTTTTACACCTCAGCATCTAATTTAAATGTAGTGGACTGTTAGGTTTGGGATAAAGATGTTTTTCATGCTAAGAGGTAGAATGAGAAAACACCAGTACAACAAGGAGGTTAAAAGTATGTAGCTGAAGAGAGGGCCATAAAATAGTTGAGTTTTAAAACAAACAGAAAATTTCAATGATCTTTCTGTGCTACCCTTCACCTCCTGCAGTCATTTGTACTTGAGGGAAGCTGGTGCAAGGCACTACCAGATACTCCTGGCTCAGGTTTAGAAGCAATCACTGAGCTACAGAGGAGCAGGCAGTGTTTACACTGACAGTTTTCTCCTGGTAATGGAAGAAAAACACTGGCCCCAAGCACTTGGTTCTGAGCTCCTCATATCTCTGCTTAGCCAGGGTGGGAGGTTAATTTGGAGTTAACTGCACCAAATACTCGAGTTTGTTATGCTTTAAACTGCTAATGTAGACATCCTCTCACAGGGACCCGGGTATTTGGAAAAGATTAAGTTGAAATGAGCTGGAGGTACAGAACAAAGCGCTGACAGAAAAGCAGTTGTAGGTGTAAGGAAGAAATCCAAGTGTTATCTGGACTCATCATCAACTCAAGAATAAAAAATGAGCAAAGAATTTCAATTAATCCACTCTGCAAAACAATGCAATGAAAAGGTTAAAAGGTGAATAGAAAACTGGCAAGATGGTCAATCTGCACCTTGATTAAGTGACTGAATAAATGTTTTTTGGGATTGTGCCTGCAGAGATATTCTTCCCCTATGTGTACTGTGACCAGTTTTAGGATTGCTCTGTGTGTGTGTAACTCTTCTGTTTCACCCTATTTTGTACTACTTTGCACCAAGTGCAGCTCCTGAGGGTTGACTACAGCAGGATTTAAAAATGCAGATTGCCATTCTGCTCTGGCTCACATAATGCCCAGGTGTGTGCTTTGGGCATGGTTTTACTCCACTGCAAGTTAGTAGGTCTCCTAAGATAAATTATATGTTATTACTATGATTTTTTGTTAGCACTCTATTATTAGTGTCCTTTTGGAAGACAAAATGCTGTGGTTTTGTTTATTAGTATAAGGTGTTTGTGCAGGTGTGAGAGAGTGTAAAACATGGAGCTATTAAAAACCCTGAAACAACCATAAATGATCTTCACATGCCATGAAGTAGAAATCAGGTGATGGATTACTTGTAGGCTACCCCAAAAATGTGGTTTTTGGGAAGAAATGATAGTATTCTCAAACAAAAACTTGCAATTGCAAGTCAGACCCGATTCCAAAATGCAGAGGAGGGAAGGAGCTTGCAGTGACTGTAGGGAGGTATCAAGTAAAGAAGGCCACAGGCTATGAGGGTAAAGGGCCATACAAACAGCCTGGAATAATAATTTGTGGAATAGCATGGAGTAAGTTCTAAATCCTGGAGTTCTGCTAGCAATGATAAATTCAAGCAATCAAAGTTATTTTGGTTATGCTACTGCTACACAATGAAATATTGATATTCTTCCTAACATTCCTCAAATTGCTGGGGAAGAGAAATTCAAGCAAACAAAACCCCAGCAGAGAACTGATGATCAGGAACCTGAAAATGAGCTACTTCTGCTAGTTCACAGCACTGAGAAGGGTGTGACAGCAACGAGGTGTTGCATAAATGCAGGGATTGAAATTCCTGAGAGGAACAAACTTGGGTGGACATGAAATAAATAATGAAAGGACTTTCTACTTCACCAGCCTGACCCACTAAAATGGTTCAATTAGAGGCCAAGCCTGCCCAGCTCATGTTTTGAAAATGGATTTGTGAGAACTTGGTGTTTCACATGACCACTCACTCTTTATTGACTGCAGAGTGAGGCTGTGTCAGGATGACAGTTGTTCCCCATGTTCACACTGCTCTGGCTAATACACGTCAGGGACACAATTATGATTCCTTTAATAATGTTAAGAGGTTCTTAACATTATTAAATGTTAAGGTTCTGTGTCTGTCCAGTTCTAGAAGAGACTGAATACACACCACCCCAACACTTTCCTGTTTTAGCTTGAGCCAGTGATGAACTGGTTAAGGCTCTTTTCAGCTTTTAAACACTTCCAAAAGAGGCTCAGATGCCTGGCTTCTATTACCTCTTAATACCTCTTTGGAATACAAGGGTTAACTTTTCTTAGCTGTACAATGGACCTCAGTTTAAGTAAGAATCAGCATGAGAGGTTTCAATACTAAATTAGAACTTGATTCTGTACAGAGTTCAAATTTGGTATCAAAAGTGACAAGATTTGCATGTTAATTTGGCTGTGAATTTCCACGTGGGCTGCTGGACATCCTTCATTTGAAACCATTGTGCTGTAGACTTTGATTTCAATGAAAGGGGGTGGAAAAAACCAAAATCCTTTGAGTTTGTCCCTGCAATGAATGTAATGCAAAACTTCATGAAGACAACACTTTATTAGGAGAATTGAGAAATGAATTGATTTGTTTTTCAAACTCCCCCACAGAAACTGCTCGATTGATTTCAGAAGATAAACATAACTGAAAATTTTGTGATCAAGCATCTACTTACAGGTAAGAGCAAAACTCCAATGGATTCTTGGGAAAATGTGAACCAAGTCCTGGGATTCTTGGCTTAGCTTTGTCTTCAAATATTGTATTAAGAAACCAGGCAGGGAAGTGCTTTTGGAGCTAGTGCTGGGTGGGAAGCAAAGGTGAGTCAGAGCAGAATGATAAATAGTGTGTTGGTCTCTGAGAGGAGAGGTGTCTTGTTGCTGACACACTGTCAAGAAGATGTTTTACTGATTTGACTCTGTCTTGAAGAACACGCAACAGTTACTTAGTAAGTGGTTTTATAGGGAATCTCACCCATGTTACAATAAACGCAGCTCAGAGATAACGTGTCTTTTATGCTTTTACGCCTTTTGGATGATAACTCTGAAAAATTACCTGGGGAAGGTTAGCAAGCTGTACCTGTGGCCATTTTCTCATGACCCCTGAGTGATAAAGTTTACTATCTTGGATCGTGATGTGTTGTCAAATGACAGGTTTGCTTGTCTGGCCAACGAAAAGTAATTGAGGAGTGTTACGGTTTTACAATCCAGGTTTCACCAAATTTGTAGCTTTTTGAGCTGTTAGACCTGAACAAAATAGGTCAGTGTTGACAGAATAAGGTTGGCTCTCACTTTTCTTCAGATTCTGACTATACTTTGTGTGCATCTCATACCTGAAAGCTTCATATGGGAAGCATGTAGTTTTCTGGAGATATTGCTGTTGGAATTTCACTTACAGCTCAAGTTAGGATTTTTTGGTGTTATGGTACAATATATTTTTGGTTGCTCTTCTAAAATCTGTATCTGGAATCCCAGATCTGCATGAATTTGAACAAGTAATTTGAGAGGCTCCTGTAAGTGGGGAATTGGGAAATCCCTACCAGCTGGAGCTACTTAATAATGGAAGCTTTGCTGACCTGAAGTGAGCTGTCCACAAGCCATTTATTTTTGTAGGTATAGAGCCAAGATAAGGAGCAGCAAATTTGTTTCTCTTGCTCTATTTCTCACACCCTCCCCTTCAGTAGTGGTTCTATCTGTCACACCCATGTTGTGTCCTGATATATTAGTAGCTGGAAAAAAAACCAAAACAAAACCCCCCAACAAGATGTGTTTTGTGTGGTGTTTTTTTTATTTTTTTTTTAACATTCTTTAGTCTTGGGACAGAAGTATCTGTGTAAACTGATCCTTATGGCTGAGATTTTTTGTAGCTGTTCAATACCTGCTGACTCTGTGACTATTTTTAGCCATCATATACATTAAATATTACTAATTTTAGGCAGCTTCTTCAAGCACCTTCATCTGCATGAAATGTATTATCGTGGCACTTGGAGTTTGTCTAAGTCAAATAATAAAAAAGCAAAGTATAAAACCAGGGTGCTTTACATCCATTACACTTTTCCAGGTAAGTTATGTCCAGAAAGAAACATTAAAGAAAAAAGGTTGTTTTGGCTACAAATAGCTTTTTAACTCCTGTAGGGAAAAAGACTTCACATGGGTATCATTTTGGTTTTTGTGCCACTGTTGTGATGTCCTGTTTCAGGGACACAACTTGGTAAATAGATTTCACTGTAACCTCAGAAGAACAAAATCACTGGAAATCCTGAACTTCCATGTACTGGGGAAAACAGATCTGTATTTGTGCTACAGTAAGAAGACAGTTCATGATCCAGATATGAAGGGTGGAAAAAGCTTTTCTTTGAGGTGTTGAATGAACTGAAGGACACCAAGATGAAAATGTGTTTTTCAGGTTACATGTAGTGCAAAGGTGGTAGCACAGCTGAGATGAGACTGGTGCTCAGTGTGCATAAAACAGTGGAAAAGGTGTTAAATGAGCTGGAAAAATTAGGAATGATGGAACCAGTGTGGTGACCAAATGCTCTTCTTTTGCATGAAGTGCCTGAACTCCTTGCTGTGGACTCTGTGTACATATGTTAAAGGTAAATGGAGCAATTAGGATAGCATAGGAATTATGAACCAAAATTCCAAAGCAAACTAAGTGCTTAAATACACTCAGGAAAGGAAAATACCAGTTTTATTAGCACTGGTCTTCAGCTGACCACATACTAGATTGAAACAGCTTTGTAAAGGAAAACACTTGTGGGAGAAAAGTATGTGATCAACCAAGCTTAAGCTTATAACTCGTGATTGAATGTTTTAGTGTGAAATGAATGAAAAGTAGATTTTTTTTTTAAAATATTTTTCTACGTTAGGGAAATACTTTTTTTTTCTACTTAGGTTTGATATTAAGAAATGGTTTTTACAGGAGAACTAAGGTACACTTTTTCCAGCCTGCAGTTATCATGGATTTTCTTAAATTAAGAAACCTCACAACCAAACAACAAAAAAATCCCAACTTGAAGCAGCTCTGAGGGATTTGCTAGCTTATTATTTTGCCCTGAGGCGGGATCAATTTTACCTGTTATTCAAGACAGAAGTTTGTCTGGCTTCACTTTAAGACCATTATGATAAAGAGTGAGTCTTCCTGCTTTCCTCTGTTCATGTTTGAATATCTTTACTTGGTATTTTGCCTTATCTGTGTAGAATAAGTAGTGAGTTTTTGCAGCAGCCTTTTGCACAGTGAAAGGCTGTTACAGTGTCCTCTCAAATGGGCTTTGTTACACAAAACAAATTCCCTAAGGGCAGTCAAATATAGCACAAATGGAAAAGCATAATGTAGGAAAGAGAAGGATGACACTCAAATCCAAACCCAAATGCCAAGTGCAGAAATACTCACCCTGTTTGCTTCTCAAATCTTTGCTTCTTGATGCAAGAGTTTTTCCTTCTAAATACCACCTTGAAGGACAGAAATTGTTTTGTGGCTTTGCAATTCTGCCTCTGTAGTTAAAGGGCTCAGTTTCTCCACAGTGTGGTGGGGTTTTTCCCAGTTTGTAGCAAGTGGCTTTTTGCTGGGGTCTGCATTGGACAGGGCACAATCCTACGTGCATTCCACTTCCACCTTGTGGAGGGGAGGGATTAGAGAAGTTGTTTCATGAGCTACTCTGTCAAATAGCCTGAGAGACACCTTGCCTCCCATAAGACTTCCACATCTGAATCTCATCTATCAGAGGAAAGTCTGATATTTTCTAGGATGCCACAATTTGTGGAAATGAATGAGCTTAATTAAGCTCATGGGAAGCTCTCACAAATGGCTAGAGATAAATATCAAATGGGGTCAATACACTGTCATGAGACTTTTGGCTTGTTACTGGATGTTCCCATCCCTTTGGGATGGCCTGGAGGGCAAGGACTTCTGAGAAGATTGGGGTCGGCCATGATTAAAGCTATATTTAGAAACTTTTTTAATTGCATAGACTTCAGGCACATTAGAGCTGGCTGATTTTTTTTTTTTTTTTAATGGAACAGTTTTCTGTTAGATAATGCAGTTTAGTGGAAATTGGAGTGTTCCATGGGACTGTCAATCTGATTGTAGCTTTTGACAGAAAGGGAAAATTAACTCAATTTGTCAGTGCTTTAGTAATATGAGTGTGTCATTTGGACAACGTGTGCCTTATTGAACTATTTGACATGTTTCATGTTGGAGCTCAAAGCAGAATTTGAGTAATTGTACTCTTACCAAGATACCACTTTCCATATATGATAACTATTATCTTCTACACAATAATTTGTTGATGGTAAATCATATTAAAATGGAACATGAGGGTAGACACAAAACTTCTGAGTGTTGCTGCCACAAGAATGTTATTTATTATTTTATTCTAATAAAATTATGTTCTAGATTAGATTCTAATAAAAAATTTAAAATGCTGGAATTTCTCAGAAAATAGTTGTCCTCAGCTTGAGGAAGAGTTGGCAGAATAAAAAAACCAATCTTGTTATAAATCAACTCTATTGGTGATAAAGATATTTACCAATTTTGTGAGTCTGGAATGAAAGTGGTGGTCTCCTGAAGATTTTTCTTCAGGAATCATAAAACATTGGAAATTACTCACTGAACATAAGGGGTGACCAACACAGTAAAAATCAGAGGTCTGGGAAAAAATACTGTAAGAGCACAGATTATGTGAAACAATTTGGAAAACCAGCCTGCAGTTCCTGATGGAAGGCTGGAGAGACAAAGGAATAACCATAAGAAAAAGCAGTATGAGCATTCTGGATGTACCCAGACATTTTTTATGTAGATAAATGCCACCAAGAAATTGCTTTTGAACAGATCAAACTCTTGTACTTTGCAAGGGACACGATCAGGCGAGTTGTGAAGGGACATGGGAAAAATGTTCACTGGGGTGATGGGATCAGCTCCTGGATTTCTGTTGCAAATTGCTGGCTCCTACAGTGGGTGGATTGGCAAGGAATTCATTTGCATTTCTTTGCTGGGCAGAGGAAGGTGTTTGCTGCCCGTCAATTTGGAGCTCACTTTAAAGGGTAGGTGAAGTGCTTAAGACTAAAAACCCAAGGACCAGTTCATGATGATAATGTTAAAGAGGAAAGTGGAAAAACGTGACATGAGGTCTGAGGGTATCTTACACTAGTCTCTAGTTTTAGCTTGTACTTGGCATTTCCCCTTGGGCATCTGCTACAACCAACAAAAGATCTCCTCTCTGTTTCTTGAAAAAATTTCCACTTCTAGATTTGATTCTTGGTTGAATTGGGTGCCTGCTTTTGAATTTGCACAGTGGGTTATAATTTTGGGCGTTTGTGGAGCTGCTTCTAGCAGTTTGGTGTAGGGAGTGGGCTGATGTGATACACCTGAGATGGCTGGGAGGGATCACAAAAGGATCACAGTGTCTGCACAGGTGAAGTGCAAAGATAACCCTGTAGAGTGGATGTTTCTGCCTTCAGCCTTTCAGAAAATGAGCCTTTCAGCTCCAATTTAGTTCCATATTTTGTAAATTTCCTATTGGAAGTGTTATTTTTAGCACTATGGGATATTTTTGTTTCCCTTTCTCAGCAGCATGACTGTGTTGCATTCATGGCTTGAGCACTTGAAGTCACTTGCCAGCACTGACTAATGCCATCAAGCATAGCTTGTGCCTCCAGAATCCCAACACAGTTTTCCAGTCTCTAGATGACTCAGAACCATACTCTGGACCCACAAGCTAAAATTCTTAAGTGCTACCATTGATGAAGGAAATTTTTTTTTCCATTACATGAGCTTACAGGAGGGATTTTTTTCCCCTTGGTTTATTTTTCACATTAAAAAAGCAGCAAAAAATAATATAATACAACTTAATATATGCTGCTGTGTCCCATCTTGGGGGATGAGTGTGTCATTCCATATGCTGTAGCTAAACATAAATGAACTGTTATTAATGATTGCCATAATGTTTTCTAGCAGTTAGCTGGCTGTGATTCTAGGAATTTTTTTCCACTGTGTTTTGAAGGGTTAGGTTATTTAAACTTACTATCAAATAGAATCAGATCAAAGTGAGCTAATTTTTCTTAAACACTAATCATTTTAAGGCTATTGAACTAAATATAGAGTCAGTTCATTAAATCATTAAAACAGCCTGCAATAATGCTCACAAAGTCATTATAGTGCTATTCCCTAGCCAGAGAGGTGGTGTTGCCTTAAGCACAGTTTAATCAAATTAGATGGTGGGTTATGTCCTGGGGTTTCTCCTATTGATATTCATTAAAAATACATGATTTATCACTAATCTCTGTAAGGTATATCCTACTCCTCCAAATGAATTTTGTAAATGTCAGGGGGAAGAAAACAGAATAGTTTATTGTTATAAGAATGTAAGTGTGGTGTGATCACATTTACATTTGTATAATATGTAATTTAGTGATAGATGATAATTTTAATGTGCCTTTAAAATTTCTGTCCTTAGTTAAAAAGTTAACAAAAATGGAAAACCCTCAGGAATAGCCACTTTATATTTTAGTGCTGTATAAGCATATGAATTAACTTTGGAACTAATTATTCTGTAGATCGTCATAGTTTCTCTTATAGATTGTCTACAAAAGTTCACTGTTTAATTTAATGTACTCCTTTTGGCACCACTCTCGATTTTTTCCTTTCATTTGGAACACTTCAGTGTTGTAGCTCTCCTGTCCTTTCCTCTTTATTCTTTTAATTTTAAGGCTTGCTGTCTTTTAAATGTCAAGGAAACAATGATGAGAAGACCACACACAAACATTCCCCTCTGTGCTGTCACCACTGCTCCTTTTAAGTGAAAATTTCTTCATTAATACAATGCTTTTTAATCTTGTAACAGTCTAAAAATGGGGTAGATTGATTATATCACCCAACACTCAAACATGCAGCTGGTTAATGGTGCTGTGAGGCTCTACCACGCTTCAGACCAGGATGAAACACATTTAATTAGTGGTTCTTTGGAATCAGTATAATCTTAATTCCTCAAACTGCAATTTGCCTGAATTATCCCAACTCTGAAGTGCCCTGTGAATTTCTATCATTTTTGTATTGCTGTTACTTATGAATCTTTGATACCACTTGGAAGCCCAGCTGAATATCCCCAGTGATACCTCTTGCTCTGAGAATTTTTTGGTGTTGTGTTGTCACTTCTGTCCAGGGAAGAGCCATCTACTGAACTTGGTTATGGCTCCTGCAGTGCTTTCCTTGGGTCAGAGTTTTAAAAGAATAGAGTGAAGATTTCTAGGAGAAATAGATCAGGTTCTCAGTGCCCTTAAAGTCTTCTGTCTAAGCTCAGGGTTCACCCAACACTGCTTAGCTCATGGCTTTGCTATGTGGACAGTAGGAAACTATTGACTTGATTGTTGAGTATTAGTCATGTTACCACAGAATTGCCACTTAATTGAGACAGGCCTGAATTAAAACATAAGTTGTTGCAATTACTGAGGTGATGTTGTAATTACTGAGAAGTTCATATAACAACACTTGCAGAAGGAACTTCAGCTGTGGTTTTAAAACCCTGTCCTACTTGAATTTGTCAGCTGTGCCAAAAGCTATTGTCAATTACTCTGAGGTAGATCTGAACAGATTGCTGCTGCCATGGGCTCTGCTGTTGATTTACACTGGTATGTCTGAAAGAGGAGCTTGGTTCTACACCCCTCAGAAACTGAAAAAATTCTTCTAGGTGGGTAATTACTCTGCTGGACACCTGCATACCGGTGGCTTTGGATTTGCTGGGCTCTAGCTAAATGCAGTTGTGATTCTAGACCAGCTGAAGCCTCTCTAGTTGGTGCTGTTGAAGTTCCCCCCTGCCTCCTGTACACTGGCACAGGAGCTTGTCTCATGCTAAGGCAAGCAGGTTGAGGAACCTCAACCTGCAGAAAAGCTTTCCTATTGGCAGCTGAGCTCATCCTAGGATGTCTTACTGTGGGATTTGGCAAATGCCATTTCTAGGTGCAAGGAGGAGGTCAGGGATGTACAACATGGTGAGGAGAAAGGGAGGCCAGGACCAATGCTGAGAGGGGCTGGAAACAGCACGGAGCTGAACTCTGAGTTAAAGAACAGTAGTGCTTTTCCTCATGATCTTATTTCCAGCCATGTGTGGGGTTTTTGTTTGTCTGGGTTTTTTCATACCAAAGTTCAGTGAGTTTTCTGGAAATCAGAGCTTTTGTTCTACACTTTCTAGCTCTTGTTTTGTGAAGGAAAGCTTGAAAACCTGTCCTAAACATAATGAGATTCCATTGACTAAGGCTTGAAGAGTTCAAACAGAAAAGACACCCTTTTTTTCTCAACTGGCTGCCCATGCCATGGTTTATAACCAAACCCCTGACATTTCTGGAATGTGAGTTGTGGTTGGATTTTTTTCAATGTGCTGGGCTGGCAAAGTAGAGTGAAGGAAGCAGCCTCAGAGGTAGCTGAGTGGCACAAAAGCCTTGTCTGGGTGCAGGAGCTGCTGGGGCAGAGTGCAGTGTGTGAGGCACTGTCTGCACACAGCCCCAGTGCAGCTGTAGTGTAGGTCTGGCAATCAGCCCACGGGCCCTAATCCTGCAAACATACATCACACCCTCCATTTTATACTGGGGAGAAGCCCAGCCTAAATGAAATCCTATTAAATTGTGGGTCTAGTGCTACTTAAACATCTGCCTTTTGCTGGTTTTTTTATTATTATTTTTGTGAGAATACATATAGGTAAGCACACATGTATAGGATTTGGTCTATCAATTTTTTGAAAAGGCAATATATGAAGCATTAGGTGTTTTCCTTTGATAAGTCCCCCTAATAAAGTGCTGATAAATGACACAATCTACTTTACCTGGTTTTGCTTTTGTTTCAAAACTTTTCAAAGCAAAGTGTGAGGTACAATAGGGCAGCTGGCTATTATCCATAGGCTCTTCAGCTCCAAAGCCTTTAAGGTGAGATGTGAACAAGACTGTGCCTTAATTATTGGCAGCAACTAGCTTGGCTTTTCAAAGTAATAAATGGGGGTCCTTACAAAGTCTCTTCTTAAGTAGCTAAATGCGTAATCCACCCGGGATATTGTTTTAAAATTCATTTCATCTTCAGTAATTTGATCAGAGAAAGAGTTGTATTGGTCATTTCTCTTGTGTAAGAACTGTGTCGCACCTAGGGGCAAGGAACATTTATTTTCATGATTAATACCTGTGAGTTTCATGGCCTAATGAGAAAGCCCTAGATGTATTTGAAATGAAATTGCCTTTTTTTTTTTTTTTTGACCCTTTGTTCAATTCATGTAAACACTTTGACTACTGTCCTTCTCCTTGTGGGTCTGAAGATCCTGTAACACTCACATAGCATTTGTTTGTATATGTAGTTGCAATATTAAGGTAAGGAAGTTCCAAAACAAGTAGTTTTAGGTGGACACCTGTATACATTTGTGTAACTTATTACATTTCTCAAAGATGAATAGCCCTGGAATTGTGAAAGTGAAAGTTAATGGAATATTTTGCCCTACTTTCCCTGTCACCCAATCCAACCTCACAAGAAATCTACTGCTGGGTTTTGTGTAGCTATTAAGTCTATCAGTCTCTTCACTGCAACCTCTTCTTTGTTGAAGTCCAGTCCAAAATATATATATATGTACCAGAAAAAAACCCTACGTAGTATATGCCTGTCACCCTGTTCTTTTGAGATTTTCTAAACCTTCTGATATTTACATTCTTATAATGGAGTTTCTCACGCACTTTCATGTAAATAATGATTGCTTACATTCTTCTCTGTAGGAGGAGAATTTTGATGGACTGTTAGTTTGACCAGTATGGTTGGAGAGGTGGCAATGCCATCCTCCAATCCACTGTCACTTTTAGAATTCTATAAATGTTGAGGTCTGAAAAATAAAGTTCTTTTCCTGTTCCTGTTCGGATGCTGGAACACTGTGCATGAGTCGTATTATTTTGTGTCACAGCGGTGACATATTCCTCCCTGCACTGTTTCCATCTCATGTAATAGCTTGGCTTAAAAGTATCTTGAAGGGATTTTAAACACCCCAGTCTTCCCTCTGCTCCAGTGTAAAAGCAGCATTAGTCCTTGATGATCTCACTGCAGTGTCATCTTTCCTTTCTCTAATGTCAACTCTTACTATGACTTGTCTGCATTCAATTGAAGATCCTTGGTGTGAAGGGTATGTCTTAATTCCCCAAATTCTTTATAGCCTTATGGCTTTGAATGAATGCTAAAACATTCATTCTTTATTTTCTAGTGTGGTTTTGCACTTGTCTTCCTTTGGTTCTCCTGTTCCTTTAAAATTATTCACTGAAAGTGCATCTTGCTCTGTAAAGACCCGAAGAAATTAAAGGGATGCCTTGGAGTGGGCTGGGAAAGGAGGACATGGAGCCCTTATGATAGGAAGGAAAATACTGAAAGATAAGCTCACCTGTTGGAGCTACTGGTATCATTAAATGCTTATCCATGGTGTCCAGAAGCTTAAGTGGGTAGCTAGAACTCCACTGTGTAAGGCAATTAAAATGACTGATGTCTTAATAAAAAGGCAGCATGTAGTTGATATTTTGTCTGTTTGGTGTTGTATTGGCATGATTTAAATGCTGCATTTTGTTTCTGTCCTGACATCTACCACCACAGAAGTTAACTTCAAAAATAAGAAGTGATTATGCCAGTTGAGTAGGGGTGCCCTGAGAAAGGCTTGGAGTAGCTGGCTGTGGCCCACCTCATTCAAGTCACCTGGGCATGAATGTGATAGTCTGCTTGCAGCTCTGGGAAGGCCCAGCTGCTGATCTGTTTTGTGCCAGCACATGCAGGAACACAGCTCAGAGAAGAGCAAGAGCCAATTCAAAATCTGCTGGTCAGAATGCTGGTGAGCAGCCAGCATTTTTGAAGTTAACTTCTGTGGTGGTAGATGTCAGGACAGAAACAAAATGCAGCATTTAAATGGGTGGGACTACATGGTCTGGCCCAGGGCCTTGTAGGAAGAGTTGAGCTAACTTGGAGTAAGTCATGTAGCCATCAGAAGGTAACCTGGGTTAGCTCCTCAGCTGACAGGCACTGGGGTGAGAAGCAGCATGTGACCATGCAGTGGTACTTTCACCTCAGATAGTGGCAGCTTTGGACTGAGGTTGTTTGGGCAGTGCCATTAACTTCAAGATGCTGAGCTTTGTTTCACAAAGCCAATGTTACATTAAAACATAATTGAGCTAAATCAATAGCTGTGCTGCTCTGAATGCAGTGCTGGTGGAGACAGTGCCTCTGGTTTTCATTTCAGATGCTGCTGTTAAAATTAATTTCAAGGATTCATCTTTCCCTGTGCAGAAGATAAAGCACATTGAAGACTTCGGTTGTTTATACTTATTGTGTCCCCAAAAGATGATAGAGAAACAGAAGCTTTATTTTACCAGGGAAGAGGAAGTAATTCTTGGAGGCTCTCTGAGGACTTTTGCCATTAGGTCAAGACCCAAGACTGGAAGCTCAGGGTGCAGGGTGGAGTTCCCCTCTTGTCTCAGCATATGAAACCTGCTTCTTGTGGCCTGTCACGTAAGCATGGTCTGTTAGTCACTTTTTCCCCTGAAAATGGCTCCTGCAAGTAGAATAAAACGTTCTTTCATGTTGGTGCAAAAAGTGTAAGTATTTAACAAATTTACATATACTTTAGTTAACAACTTGTGTGGTAGATTTACCATCCTAAATAAAGACTGATGTTTCCATTAATTACATGATGATTACTTTCCAGCAGGATAAATCAGCCCCTGCTGAGTTCCAGGCTGCCACAGCTAGTCTGGTACCTATGTCTGAATTCAATACTTTAAAGCTAACTTCAACATTTCTTTCACAAGTAGTACCTGTCTGAAGGCTCCTAGACATAACCACAGACACTTATAATGTCAGTAGAATCCCTGCCTTCTGGGCAAGTCTGAATCACTTCCTTTGTATTTATCAGAGACAAAGAGTAAACATGCTTATGGAGCTTATCGTGCTTCCGTCCTGCTTGTAACATCACGTGTGTGCACATCTGAATGCACAAACCCATAACATGAGCTCAACTTTGAAAGCATCTGCTTCTTTGATTGCTAAATCAGATATTTCCCTATGAGTTTGACATTGTCCTGACTTTATTCTCCAGAGGATTTTGAAAGAGTGTCCAGATGCTGTGAGCCTATTGGCTCATGGTGGTATTCTCACTAATTTCCACATTCATGTGTGCATATGATATGCATGGTGTGTGTGAACATTTGTACTGTTTCAGTGAGAAAGATGCAACCATAGTCATGTTACCTAAATAAGACCTTATCTGTTCAAAGCACTGCTCAGGAGTGCATGATTTGGCAATGGAAACAATTTCTTAATAAGTGGTGTCTGGTTTTAGTTCTGACTGCTATCTTTTCAGACTAGACAGGTTTTGGCTGTTGCACATTTTTGTTCCCCTCTCTTTCATCCATTGTTCTTTCCACCACTAGTCTCTCACTGCTCTCAGTGCCTCCCCAGATGTTCCCCAGTCTGGAATGACTTGCCTGCCATTGCTGTTCATAACTTGCCAGTTAGGCTTGACCTTTTGATGTGTGGTGGAGCTGAATTCTCTTTTCTTGGTAACTGAAAATGTATTTTCTGAAGCTGTATGGTTTGGGACACTGTATGTACAGAAATGTTTTTATGGTGGTTATTGTGGTAATGAAAGACCTGTTGAGTTCTCAGCAGTCAAAAGAGTCACTTAGAATAATGAAGACATTTGAATACAAGGCCAGTAGGTTCATTCCTGTTTTACTTCAGGGTCTCTTAGGAGTCTTCTCTATGTTCACAGCTACTTTTTTGTTGCTTGCACTTCCTCGTGTGTCTCATCTTCACTCATCATGACGTTGATATCACTTGACATGCCTGGCCCGCATACAGCATGTGATTTTCCACACTCAGGCCACTACCCTGGAAGTGTGGAAAGAAGGATTCCTTCTTTCTAATGATTTGTGCCTCATGATTTGATTGTCTTATATATGACTTCATACCTGCTCAATTCACATTCTGAGTTGCTGTCTTTTTGAGTAGCCATCCTGAGGGAAAGATGGATCCAAACACTTAGGAAACTCAGTTTGGGTGGATGCATTTTCTGATATCAGTGCTGTGTAGCTCACTGGGATGGAGCCTACATTCTGCTTCACTGAACACCCCTTTTCACGTGGCAGCACCCTGAGGTTGGTGCCCTTGTTCACCAGTTCCTTGTGAAGGCTGTGCTGCACTGAATTAACAGTGTCTGTACTGCAGTTTTGTCTCTTGTCATATCAGTAGTTTGTGTGCATCTGAAGGGCTCAAACGATGGTGACAACAAGCCCTAATAACCTCTGAGCCCAGCTGCATCTTTAGCAGTGGTATCTTCTGAGTTGCTTTTCAGATTCAGGTTGTAGCTCATACAATAAAAACATGGATGGGCTCTGTGTAGTTTTGTAGCTGTTTCCAGCTTCAATGTGTGTAACTTTTCCCCATATTCGTGCTTTCTAAACACCTGAAGATACAGCTGTGCTCTGCCACCTCTTCTGCCATCCTGTCTCCTGTGCCCATACCCCAGAACAGTTTTGATTCTGAGTCTCAGAAATCCTGCTGGTTGCTTTTGGTGAGGATGTTAATATTCCTTTGTGGCAGCTGGTTCCCACATGGCACTCCTTGGCATCTGCTGGTGCCCACTGTGCTGTGAGGTAGCTGCTGTCCTTCCACAATACCTTGTGCCTGTGTCTCTGGCAATGGGTATTGTGGCTGCTCTGGCCCACTCAGGTGGTATTTCTTGAAGAGTGTTTTTTCAAAGGCTTTGCACAACTTCTGTATCTATGCAGAAGTGCTGTTACCTGGCTCTAGGAAGGAGTCAGGTGGGTACAGAGGCCAGGAGGACCCAAAACAATTACCTGCCTTTTCAGTAGCCTCATGCTGCTTATCCAGCTTGTGGGTTCTGTGGCTTTAGCAGTGATGCCTTCAGCATTTATTTTATTGCTCCTATAATTTTTCTTTCATATGAGGAGTGCTTGGTGAAGCAGATGCTCTACTGGCTAGGCTGTTCTACTTTTCAGGTGTAACATGCCTGGGAAACATCAACTACTTCAGAAGCATTTTGGTGATACCAGACAGATGTCAGTCCTTTGAGCTGGGGCTTTGTGTGTGTGCATGTGTATGGCTGGTGATGTCGTTGAAGATGCTTGTATTCCATTTATACTTGCAAAAACATGGCTGATTTGCTCCCTAAACCTTTTAGGGACCCAAACTTTGATGTCTACAGGCCCTTACTGTTGACCTTACACAATGTGGAAGTGGGGCTCCAGAGGGGAGGCTGAGGTGTCACCTGAAGTATGGGGGAATGAAGTCCGTGTGTCTGCTCAAACTGCGCCGATGAGGAATGTGAATTTTCTAAGGGAGTACTTGAATCAGTAGGTAGCTGATTACTCCAGGGACTCTCCCTCTCTACTTGTTTCCTTGCTTGAGGACATGGATGTGAATGCTGCATTGCTCTGATGCTGGAAGGAAACTCTTGCTGGATGCTGCTGATTGTGGGAAAGACAGGCAGGATGCTGAAATGCCACCAATGCCTATACATTTCATGCCTGCTCAGTTCTGGGGCCTTCCCTACTGAGTAATGCCTCTGTGCCTGTGGAACAGCTTACATCCAGGCAGCTCTATGCTTCAGGCTGAGCATTTCAAAATCAGAAGGCTTTGAAGAATCTATAAGAGGATAAACTTCTCCCATGGTGAGTGAGGTTGTGTTCATGACTTCAGGTGAAACAATGGCTTCTGTGCTAGGAGTTTTTCAACCAGGTGTTCTTTCTCCTTAGTCTACTTGCAGATTAAATGCTATGGCTGTTGTACTGCTGGGTCTTTTCAGTTTTGCTTTTGTGGGTGCAATGTTGTTTTCTTCTTTTGTGTAATGCCGTGAAACTTCTTGTAGCTCAGTTTTGTCCTGTTGACCTACAAGCAATTTGGTGTTGCTTTTTTTTGTGCATTGTTGTTATCCTTGACTGCTAAACTATTTCAGGCTTTACCAACCACTTGACATTGGCTGGTTTGCATCACACTAATATCACATATGTCCAACAGTTAAAAGCAATTGTTTTAAGAGTATTAGGAAAATTGCAAGGTTTCCAGAGGTAGAAAAAGCCAGAGTCAAAGCTGCATGGACAACTTAGCTGGACTTAGTTATATAAAAGGATGAAAGAACCTGAAGTTTTGAAATCATGCTCTGCTTCCCCAGTTCACAAATAAAAGAGAAATCTTAAAAAAAGAGATAGTAGGGGTAGAATGGTGTGTGGGCATGCCATGAAAGACTGTTTGAGTGCCCCAAAGGGCCCAACTCAAGGAATTACTGGTAATCTTCATCTTAGGGCTTCTTAACCTTTCAAAACCTTAAGCTGGCAAACTAAAAGATTAAACTCGAGTAGGTTTTGGTGAATAATTCCCCGTGTTTGGGGGACAGCAGAAGAGAAGCTCTTTAGGCCTGCCCTATGGATATCACTATTTGCATTAATGGAATAATAGAGGGCTGCAGCAAATTGCCTGATGGTCTGGAGACAGGGTGGGATGCTCTGCTTGCAAGAGTATTATAGATATTTTCTAATGGTACAGGTAAGAAGTTAAAGGTATTGAAGCCAATTCTGAAGTCCAGATGCAAAGAGTGTGAATACTCCCATCCCCTCACAAAGAAAGGGTGCTGACAAGAGGTGCAGGATACAGTGATTGTTCCCTTTGCAAGCAGAGTGATCAGTGTGTGTCAGCAGTCTCTTCCAAAACTTGGAGTCTTCTGTTCAAGTGTTTGCCTACCAGATTGCTGTTCTCCAAAAGGAATACTGAAGAGATCAGCTCTGTGGATTTTAATCTGTGCTTGGGATCTCTTAAGCCAGTGGCTAAAAGATAAAGACAATTGGTTTGCAACTTGAATTCAATTATGTTTCTTTTATGTAGATACAGTGGATTCAGTATGTCGTATCAGTATGACAAAAAAGGGAAGTGAATTATCCTGGGCCCTGAAACTATTGTTGGGGAAGGAAAAGATTTGTAGATGTTAGTTAACATACTTTGACAACTATTTGCCAAAGCCATTCATTACATCTGCCTCTGCATTAGAAAGGGCACAATATTTCATTTTCCATTTCCTTTCACAAATAGAAAATTAATTGCATAGACTTGCAGAAAGTGCAGATATAACTCGTTATGTATTGTTAAGGCTGTCTGTGATAAATTTATCAAGCTTAGACAAAAAGTACTCTGAAATCACAATGGATCTATCTTAATTAACGTTCTTTAAGTGACAGTTAACACCTGTTTGGAAACGGGAGGTAAAAGACAAGTTTTCCAGAAGCACAGTAACATAGTGGTCTCTGGTTATAGAGGAAGCTGGCAAACATGAACTACACTTTGATTTAAGCCCTGTTATACTTCTCATGAATTAAATTCAAAGTCCTGTTTTGCAAATTAATTATTCCAGTGTATCTGTAAAAAACAAAACAAAACAAAACAAACTGGGCTGTTATGACCATGCCATAATGGTTATCTTGCTGTCCCTAGTGATGTAACCCAGCAGTTATGTGGGGTGAAGGTGAACCCATTAAAGTCCATCTCTATAATGCAGTTAGGACATATGCTGTTTATGGAACTCTCCAGCCATAAAACTATCCTACTGTTATCCATTCTTGGTTATATTGCTGATACAGCTTATCTCTGCTGGTGCCACTGGAGTGGTGCTGTGGAGACTGTCCTTAATGACAGCAGAAACCAGAGGGTGATCAGAAATGGTGTCACAGTTTACAGAAAGAAGCAGCAAACAGGGGGAGGTTGGGGACACCAGGACATGTTACTGCCATGTGCCAAGTTGTCTTAGCAAATAAATACCACGAGATGGAAGATAAGGGAGAAAATGGGAAGTTTTGTGCTTTTGGCTGAAGGAAGACAGACTTGCTGATGGATGGCTGAGCGCTGAGAAGAGTTTTCAATAAGCTGATAGTTCACTCTGGTTTCCTCTGGATTGAGGTTACATCCTGGCTATAGATTCCATGGGGGAAGAGCATGAGACTGGCAGCCAGAGGCCTTACAGGGGTGAAGGGGGAGTGTGGTGAGCACCAGTGTCTTCATTAGTGTCTATCTACAGTAAAACTCCGGCTGTAAAGACAGCCTTAATATGCATTTTGAAGTTCTGCAGTTGTTAGATTGTGATTTAGGAGTTATCTTGTTATCTGCAGGTTTGGTTTCACAGATTGGCTGCTCTTAAAGCTTTTGTTACAGGTCTCACTTTCAGCTGGTGGGTTATAAACAGTCTGAAACTTCTGCTTTTCATGGGTGCTTTTCCAACACTATCCTCTGACCTCCATTTCACCCCTTCTTGCACTCCTTTCCCCTGTGTCTGAATTTTTGGACTGCTGAGGTCAGCTCTTTATTTTTACCAGTACTTTTTAGGTTTGAATTCTAACAACAGAAAATAGACCTAAGTTTAATGCAGTGTCTTTCTATTTTTCTTGTTGTGTTTGCCAAGAAACTCAAATTTAAAAAAACCCCGAAAAACAGCAGCCTGCAGAAGTCAGTATCAGCCTATTTCCTTAGTTGCTTCAAACAGTTCTAGAGTTCCTTGAGTTTTTCTGCTCAGCTATGCAGATGTGAAACATTCCTCCCTCAGTCTGAGCATGTACAGACCTCTCAGTGGCAGAGCACGATGGAATTTCTGTGATGCACATACCTCATTCCAGTCACAAGTGTCATTAACAGCAAAACCGTGTTACAATTTTCACCAAGCAAGCCTCAAACTCAGACTTGAAAATGTAGGTATTTTTGGCTTGTTTTCCTGAAATGGTGTTTGTTTTACTTGGCTTCTGAGATTATCATGGGTTTAGTAATGCAGGGATCTGCCTAAATAAGTGAGTTAACAGGAATCTGGTGGAGAAGATCTAGTTGAGGATTTTTGTTTTGATCTGTAGGTTAATGTGTGCAGGTCAAACAATCCTGCAGTCTGCAAGGGCACTGCTGCTGATGTTGGTGGAAGGAGTTTGCAAAGACATCTCAGTGCACTTGCTGTTTTAGTGATGGATCCATTTCCTCTCTGTTTATAGCCTTGTTACAGCCCTGTTCTGCGGGAATATTCACAGTGGTGCTAAAAGGGCATATTTCCCTTCCTTTCTTCTGTTTCTTTCCTTGCTGCAGCTCCAAATGTACTCTTTGCTATTCACCACTGTCCCCTTTTATCTGTTATGATGCTGTCAGCAGAACAGCTGATGCTGACCTCCAACATGCCATTGTTATGCTTTAGTACCAACATCCCAAGGTAGGTGACAGAGTTTTCATTTCTTGGCTCTTATTTGAAATTCTAACTTGGGTAGGTTTCACTGCCTTGGTTAAAACTCTGGGCATGAACTGAAGATTCTCTTTCACAGACAAACAAGGGAAAAAAAGTTCTGACACCATAGACTAGGAAAATGCTGTTCAGGCTCACAAAATATACCAAGTAGGAAGAATGGAGCTCCTGGCTTTGAATTTAACAAATCACAGTGGTGTGTGGACTGAGATTTATGATGTCTCGGCCTTTTAATTCTCCTGCACTTTCCAGTGGTTGTCGGTGCTGCTTTTTTCATCTTACTGATAGAAGACCTTGAGGTTTAGTCACATGCGACTTTTACCTCTGCCAGTGCCATTCCTGGATTGGATTAGAGATTAGGCTTGTCTTCTTTCTCCTCATCCTTCTCCTGGCTCCATATATTTGAGTCTACTGACCTCCAATCTCTTTGAGAGCAAGCTACTGTGTTCAGCAAAGACAAACCTGTGTCTGATTCTGTAATCTGAAAAGTTGCTCTGTTTCAGTCAATAATCACCCAGAATTTTGGGGGATTTACAGCCCTGTCTATTCTAAAATCTCAATCCATTCCCTGACTGTGGCTTAGAAGATGGTGGAAGGTGAATGGAAAAAAGGGAGATCTGTGAGAAGTTGAATGTTTTTCATTTGCTTACAGAGCTACTTCCATGCAGGACTTCTAAATAAACTTCCAAAATCTTTGGTGTAAACCTTTGCTTACATCCAAGAAATAATTTTCTATGTCAGTTGCATTATGATAAATCTGGTGTCCAGCTTGGAAAACCTTAATTCTTCTCTAATAATATTTAGAAAATAGAATAATGAGTAGTATGTATCTGACTTTTGTTGCTTGGATTTGCAGATGAAGAATATGGGTTTGGATTGTAGGTTTAAGATGCAAGGCTAGGTTTATTTAATAGGATTGGTATGTCTCATGCAAGGTGAGCTCACAAGCCATGGTTTGGCACAGCACACAAAATATCCAGATAACCTTAAGCAACAGACTGATTTCAATTAGATCCTTGTCAGGGTTAAACCAATCAATTTAAGAAGCAACAGCATGTAACTTCTGTGACACAGATGTCACAAAGTGAATAATTCACAATTGATGTTATGAGGACTTTAAAAGTGCACAAAAGTGCACAAATACTGTATGGCCTCTTCCCTGTGCATGAAATACTCAGTATTTGCAGTGAACCTCTATTGAACTGGACTGTACCCCACAGGAGTTTATCTTAAACTGAAGAAGATACAAAGAAATTGTATTTGAAGTTGTAATTCAGAAAGAATAGTGAATGCTAATTACCTACAGCATAAAGTAGGCTGTTAAAGTAAGATGTGATTTCTATTAGTTAGCTCATCTCAAAGGCTGATGGATGTGCATAAGTGTGAGGGAGTTTAGAAGTTTAAATTATTTGGATTAAAAAATCACGCTACATTTAGAGATACAGTGTTGGTGAAAAAGTGCCCTTTTCCACATTGCCCATCTTTATTCCTTCACAGGAATAGTTGAAAAGGATTAATGTATGTCAGTAATGCAGGGCTATGGTGAGATGCCCTCTTTGGGCTCCCTTCTGCAGGTCAAGGGCAATAATGCCCCAGCTGCTGATCAACACCAGCACCAACAGTCTCTCTTCTGTGTCAAGCAGAAGTACCAGCCTAGTTCAACCAGTTCAAACAGCTGGTTTGAACTCACCCAGCTGATTTTGTCTGTCATGTGTTAGGAAGGGAACATCTGAGCTCCTCTGCGGGCAGAGGAGTGGATGAGGAGAAGAGTTCACAGCAGCACTGTCCTCAGTTGGACTGTGAAGAATCTGTCAATGGCCCAATTGTCTTCACAGGGTCTTTTGTGCTACAGTTAAGGCACTGCCTGTTGTGTGTGGACAGGGCTGAACACAGAGGAATGGGTCTGCATAGATCAGTCATAGCCACATCAGTAGGGAGAGACAGATTGCTGTGTGGGGCAGTTGCACTGTGAAGAAAAAAGGGAGAGCTCACTTCCTCTCCCTGCAAAGCCATCCCTTCCCTCCCAGCCCCTGCAATTATCTGCTCCAAGCTGTTTTTCCACTGGATTATCTGCAGAGGAGTTCTACAAAGAGCATTGGGAAACAAGCCAGTACAGAAGCAATAGAAGGACTTGGGAATGTCTTTCTGATGTCCTGGCATGTTCCAAGTCAGTTTGATATGAGATACACAGAGGTGAGACACACCAGACTATGTGTCTTTACTATGAGTGAGGAGACAAGATTTCTCAAAGTCTGTTCCCTTCTCAAGACACAGAGTTTGCAAGAAGCTCCTGGTTTTAGAGTTTACTAGCTCATCACAATCTGCTTCCCTCTGGAGATCACCAGAATGGAGGGGGAGATCAATGACAATTTATTTATCCCGAGGGACAGCCCAAGCTCCCTCGGTTTCACGACCCATCATGATTCACCCAGCCATGTTTGCTTTTTTCTGTTTGATAGAATTGATGTATTTTACACTGAGCTGTATTATGAACAGAGTTCAAAGCAACTGCATGTGATGGGATTGATTCTTTGTAAATGAACTATTTTCTGTTCCAGGGTTCAAGCTCAGAATGTCATAGTTACTTTTTCATTTTGGAAGGACTACCTCTTTTCTCAGGAAGGAAACAAAAGCTTATGGTACAGAGCATTTCTTGGAACCTTGACTCTGTAAATAACTGTTCTGTAGAGCACCCAAAATACACCAAAATACCAGGTCTAGTGTGAGCCATGGAGGAAGTTTATGCAGCTAGTTACAAATTTGACCCTTGCTTGATGTGCTGCTCCCCTCCACAGCGTGTCAGTGGAGAAGCCCCACAACTGCAAGTGTGGCGTGACTGCGCGTTCTTAACGTCGCTGTGTTCACAGCAGGACACAGCTTGTTCTTCTGAATCTGGATTCAGAGAAGAGTTTTAACATTTCTAGGTATGTACCTCTGATGAACCTTTAGCAAAAGGTGGAGTAAGGCCTAGAATTAGTATGCTGGACTGAGGAAAATGTTAAATATGTATCCGTATCAGCATCCAGCAGCAGTCAGGATAAAGGAAGTGGTGTGCCAGTTGGTGCACGCAGCAGCATCCTGTTGTGGAGGAAAATGCTGACCACACTTCACCTTTTAAGCCAGCTGTCTTCAGGGATTTTCTATCAGAATCCATCTTCAAAATGCTCCTTGTCTTCCAGCCTCCTCTAAAGTCTTGTTTGTCTTCAGGTCAGTTACTCCTCACAAGGTTCTTCTCCAAATTTCAGTAAAAACCCAGGGGATACTTGGCAATCCACTGGAACTGAGGAAAGCTGAAATCATGACTTGGCAATCTATTTTTGATAAGCTGACTTTCAGGATTTATTAATTCCTGCTGCATGTGTCTGCAACTCAATTCAGTAGGCATAAATGACGCATAAGCAATGGAGTAAAGGTTGTACCTGAAGTGAATGTTTCTTTTTAATTCTTCCTCTTTTAAAAATAGTTTCTGTAACAGACCTTCAAAATCACTTGTACCTTTGTGGGGTCATCTTAGATGTCTTTGGTATCCAGGTGTATTTTTCTTGAAAAGCTTGATTTTTCAGACCACACATACTTAGCACAGTTTTGTTTCTCAGCTCTAAAAAATTAAACCTTCAGAATCACCTAACACTGTGTCCAGTTGCTGTTTGTTTCACCTGCAGTTAATAAACTTTGTAATATGGACTAATTGTACCTAAATAGTCAATAACATTTTCATTATCAGTTTTGTTTTCAGTTTCTCCCAGATGTCACAAAAGCAACGAGTCCTGTATTATGTTGTAGGGGAAGAACAGGGCTTTCAGGATCCCTTTATGGAGGGGGCAAAGGTGAGGAGGGGACCCTTGGGCATGTGGAGTTTTCTATGCATGAGGCTGATGATGGTTTAGGAGCAGGACTGGGGTTGCTGGGGCTGAACACTAGGAAATGAGGATGAATAAGCAGAGAGGAGAAGCTGGAAGCACAGAACAAGGCATCTGCAGATGATGTGATGACACAGAGGAGGATGTTAGAGGAATTCAAAGCACAAGAGTAAAATGGCTGGGGCAAAAGGTCCAGGTAAAAGGAACATTATCTTCATAATCTGCATGGGGAGGAAGGGATCAAGAAGTGCCTGAAAGGAGAAGGTGGACAGAGGGAAGGGTTATTGTGACGTGTTGCTTGGAAATAGATGATGAATGTTTTATTCTCTGAAACCAATTACCTTAGAAGAGCACAAAAGGATGGGAATCACTTGATTAAATGGAGACAGCTGTGTGTAGGTATTGATACCTCAGCTTACAATCTGAGTTCTTCATATTATCTAAATCTCTGTAAATGGGAGAGAAAAATATTCATAAATGGGTTGGGTTCCTGAGGGCACGGCCTTTACAGAACCCTGAATTGCTCTGCAGTGTTCAAGTTTCTCTTCATTCTGCAGGTGGTTCTGTCACCCAAAAGACCCTGTAAATTGCAGGTCAATTTATAGTACCAGGTTGTTTTATTTTTTGGTTTTTTTTTTTTTTTTAGGTTGTTGTTTTGTTTTTTTTTTTGACAGTGCTTAAAAGTAAGCTGAGTTCTTCTGAAAATAGGATAACAAAGCAAAGGTTACCCAGCACTCTTAAATAGATGGCCATTTGGACCCAAATTCACTAGAAGCCTGCAATGTACCTGAAATTAGAAAGCAAGTGTCTCCAGCTGATAAACCTGAAACCAGAGGAACACAACGCTGTGGTGACTGTAATAATATGACTGTATTGTGTAATAACTATAATAGTGATGGTATCTGCAAGTGCAACCTTTAATTACTCTGCCTGTTTCTGCAAACTCTTTAGGAAGGAAAAATAACACCCATTTGACACATGTTGTGAAAATTAAATTTCCCAATAGACAAGAGTGTAGGAATGTCTCTCCAATGTCAAATCAAACTCCCTTCTAACACAATGTTTTTGTCTCTGACAGTGACCAATAGTAGATGCAGAAGGGAGAAAAGATAAAATGTGACAAGTAGAGTGTGATAGTGGCTGGGTTATAATTTCCTACTTTCAGCAGTTTGCAGATTAGGAATTTTCTGAGTCTGAGCTTCTTTTTGAAGCATCTTGTGTGATAGCCCATGGTAGTGCTTTCCCTCATTTATGCATCTATTTGCTTTCATTGTTTCTGCCCCCTGGCATTGGGTCTCCTTGTCCAGTTCAGTGTCATATGTGGTGCATTCCAGTTGATTTAGGAGCCTAACACCCATTTTCACAAGGGATACATGAAAACAGGTCTTCTGAGAGTCACTGCCCATAATGGGAGTTTTCTGGAGTGATTTTTGGAAAAATGTTGTCGGAATCTGTGTAGGGTGTGGGGAAGCAAGGTGGTGAATCAGTTAAATGCTATTTTGTGTTTGAGGGAGAAAAGGGAAAAAAAAAAGGGACAATAGAAATGGGATATGTTTAAGTTGGAGTTATCCAGCATTAGAGAATTTTACATGTGACATGAGAGAAATATCCTTGCCACTGCCACTGGTACAGATATCTGAAATACTTGTGTGTTGGAGTGCTCTAGTCCCCCTTTTAGATGAGGTGTAAGCAAATAGAAAGCTGTATCCTCTATGGCTGGTGCACAAGACCACAGTAGAGTAAAAGATTTATTTATCAGCCAAAACTCTGTCTTGCTGTATCTCTGCCTCAGTTATAGGCACAAATATTAGTTTCTTGTATGCTGTAGGTGGTTCTTGTCAAAGGGAATGGAGGAAGAGGGTCATCCCTGTTGTCCCCTTTTTTGTTCTGGCTCTCTCCTAACACATGCTAAAAGTAGCACTGAAATCAGTCCAGGTCTCTCAACTTCTCCCGAGGGAGAATGTGGAGAGAGGTGAAAGTGTCTACTACAAATACATAATTTTCTTTTCACTTCATTGTTCCTTCTGCTCTGACTTGGCAGGTGAGTGGGAACGGTGTGCAAATCGATGCCGAGGCAATCAATGACGCGGCAGCTGGCCAGAGCTGAACACCGATGCGCTGATCGCCTCCAAATCAATTCACACGCTGCTCTTGCTCAGGTTACCTGCCACTTCAGCAGGGAGGGAGGGAGGGATGGGGAACAGAGGAGAAAATTGCACAAAAAGTATTCTGGGACCTTTCTAAATAGGCCACTTACGTGCAGCCCTTCTTCCCTCACACATACATTTATACTGGATGTAAGGATATGATAAGGTCACGATGCAGTGCCTGGTTTGAAACTCAGACAAAGAAACTTTGACCTTGCTCAAAGGGAGCAGAGTGGGGCCCTGGAGAATTCCTGGGGAACTGCGTGGAAGAGACAGAGCAGTCCTGCATCTTCTCTGCTGTTTTCTGCCTTTGTGTTAGGTATTTAACTAGTCAAGCATTGCTGGTCAGATGTGTGCAAGCTTAAATAATCCTGTGGAGTGTTGTGCCACGGGGAGCTGTGGCTCCTAATTTCTAAACACTCCTCAAGGTGAGCAGCTTTTGTTTTGCTTTAATAAGCCAGGAGTTGTGCATGTCGAAAGTGCCTATTGTACAAAGATCTCAATTTACTTGGCAAACTTCCATGCATTAAGTCTCCCTGCTTTGCTGTCAAGGAGTGAGGTATTGTTATCTCCATTAAGAGCAAGTGAGCCAGGAATAAATGCCTGGTCTCTTCGTATTGCTGCTGCTTCCTTTTATTTTGCTTTCTTCTCCTGGATAGTAGCCCTTAATTTAGAGTGTAGATTGTTGAGACTAGAGATGATTCTGGCCCCTACAGAAGAGGGACAGAACCTCATCCCCATGCCAACACAAGGACATCTCCTTTTTTCTCCTGCAAGTGGCTGGCTGTGACCCAATTCAGTGCTGTCCTTAGGGATTCTCTTGTCTGTGCCACAGTTGCCATGGTCCGTAGGGAAGCAGTCAGCAAATAATTTAGGGGTAGGACCACCCAGCAGTCTCTTCTTCCCGCCAGTCACTGACACAAGGCCTTGGCAAAAGAGTTAATCTGATGTGGGAACATGGATCCACATGCACAGAGGATAATCCTGCAGGGAACCCTGTCCTGCACAAGGGTAGCCATGGATTGGGTCCTTTGGCTTCATACATGGAATATGTCACTTGGGCAGGAGGAAATAAATGCATTTGGCTGAGCGAATTGCTGAAAGGCAGTGGCAGATCTGTGGAAAGACTTGACTATTGTGTGTTCCAGCCCGTGCTGCTTGCAGTAACACCAGTGCTGGGTGACTGAGATCACTGCTCTGTGTGTCCCCTTATGGTTTGGGGTACCACAAGGCCTGACATGGCACAGGAGCTGCGTTCCCCTTGGAACAGAAGGTGGGAACAGCGTGCACAGAACAGGTATAGCCGTGTCAATAAGGAAGAACTGGCATACATTTGTTTTGTTTATTGCCCATTAATTTTAAGGAGTGCTGATACACTTGTCTGTTTTCAATAGTCCAATTGCTGCTAATCATAACAGGAAGTAAATATTGGCCACTGCCTTGGGAACACATTGGATCACAAGCGGTTTGTGGCAGAAGTTGTCTTTTTGCTCGGCACCTGATGAGATGAGGCCGTATTTCTGACTGGGGAGCCAGAGGTCGAAGGTTGCCTGTCACATGGCCTCTCCTGCTCCGAGATAAAGCTGGCAGGTGGAGCCAGGCAGGTGGCTGAGACCCGTATGGCAGGGCCCAAGGGCAAGCTGCTGCCGTTTGTGAGACACTCTGAGCACAACAGGGAGTTTCAGGACAAACTAAGTGTCTGAAACAATGCAAGCATGGTATTTCTTGCTTGTTCTGGAGAACAGGTACTTAGCACAGTTTTACTTCTTTGCTCTGACAAACCAAACCTTCAGAATCACTTACCACCATGTCCAATTGCTCTTTGTTTTACCAGCAGTTAATAGTGTTGTTTTATTATAAGAGGATACAAGATAATCTGCTGTTTGTAATCCAAATTTATGGTGAGGTTTTGTTGATGCTGGCTGGACTGTGGCATTGAAGTTGAGATGGAGTGTTTTACTCATCTGGTACTCGTGGTGATGTAAGAGGAATCTCTTAATCCCTTATGGATGGATCTCACCTACTCAGCACGGATACTAGCTGGATGTGCAAGGGATTAGTGATGGGCTGTTGAGCTTCCAGAGCTGTCTAGTACTTTTTTGTGTTGGCTTTCTTGAGAGAATCCTGTCTGTCATGGTTACATCTCAGCATATGGAAAGGGTTACCATGGTGATGCTTTGAGTTATGAGTTATATGCCCAAATTAGCATTAACTATAGGTATGGAAAGTATATGATAACCAGATATGGCTTAAGGAGTCTCCCAGCCCTTGGAGCACTCATGTAATAGTCCTGTTTGAGTTGCAAAGAGGCTGGGGAGGGATTGTTGTTTTACTAGGCTGAGAGTCTGGAGAAGCTAATGACCATGCAAAAGTAGGATGCCTGGCACTGCCAAAGGTTCTTACGATTAATGGTGCTATTGTTTGACTTGTGCCAGCAGTGCTTCAGAGTTAATCTGTGTGATAGGGAAACAAAGACTTGAACATCTTGAGAATGGCTCTTGAGGACTCCTTAGGTGACTCACCCACATCTGGCCTTCATCCAGGTAAGTCAGGCTCTAGGGCAGGTGTCCATGCTGAAATGTAACCTGAACCATTCTCTGCCCAGCTCTGATCTCTCATAAAAACCAAAGGAGCTTTACTGAGCAAGCCTAGGATTGTCTGGAGTTGGGACAAGGCCAGAGCAAGTTGAAATCCTGTCTTCTGGCCCCCTCTGACCTAAGCTGCTTTCTTGGTGTCTGACCACTGGATGTCACCTGGCAATAGTTATTTACTGTAATTCCAGCTGTCCCACACTGCTATGGGACACTATTCAGAACTGGGGGACTCCTGCACATGCTAAATCTGAGCTACAGAGGTGTTGTCACGGCAGGGAAAAGCAAAGAGGACACAGTATTTTTTGCAGTAGATATACAGATGGTATTTTATCCTTTACCGGCTTTGTGAGAACTTTTTAGAATAATCTAAAATAGCTGAGGTGTCTCGAGCTTTAGCCCTTCAGCTCTGCTCTTGTTGAGCTTGGGAGGTCTGGTTAGGACATTTTTTCCATCTCTAGAGTATGGGGATACAAGACAGTACTGATTACTACCTTCTGATTACATGCTTAATCATTCCCGTGTTTGGCTGTTGTTTGGAAGTAAAAGCCTGGATTATGGCGATTTTCTTATCTGGGAGAACAAGATCTAATTCTTCATTCTTGAGTGAAGTTCCCCTGCTGTCCCCCTGACATATGGAGCTCTGACCCAGAGATGTGGCTGCATTCATTTGTAACTCTCCTGTGGCCGCAGGCCTTTGGTGAACGATGGAGGGAGGCACAGAATGCCAGATCAGGCTGGGAGGGACCACAGTGAGGCATCCGGTCCAACCTCCCTTCTCAGGGAGGGTCATCCCAGAGCATGTGGCACAAGATGGTGTCCAGACAGTTGTGGAACATCTCCGGTGAGGGAGGCTCCACACCCTCTTTGGGCAATCTGTTCCAGTGCTCGGTCACCCACGCAGTAAAGTTTTTCTTCATGTTTAGGTGGAAGTTCCTGGGCATCAGTTTGTGCCTGTTGTTGCTTCTCATTCTGTTGGTTGGCACCTCCAAGAAGAGTCTGGCTCCATCTTCTCAGCATGCTCCTTTTAGAAATTTATACATATTGGTGACGTCCCCTCAAATTGTCTCTTCTTGAGGCCGAACAGACCCAACTCCATCAGCTTTTCCTTGTAAGAGAGATACTCCGGTCCTTTTATCGTCTTTGTTGCCCTCCTCTGGACTTGCTCCGACAGTTCCGTGCCCATCTGAGGTCTGGTGGTTATAACCTTGGACCTTCTTCCCTGCACCGCTGAGCTCGGAAACCACCCGCGAGAAAAGCCCAGCGGGCTGTGTTGTGCTCGGGCAGGCGCTGCCGGCGCCCGGGACTGGCTCGGCATCCCGGGCCCGGCT
>VZRH01007182.1:651935-663528 GCA_013397555.1 Urocynchramus pylzowi | reverse complement strand
CCTGTCCTTGGAGGACTGCACCCCGTGGCAGTGCCCCCCCCCCAGCAGCCTGGGGGACTGTGTGCCCTGGGAGGGACTCACCCTCAGCAGCTTTGGCAGCACCGCTGCTCACCAGAGTGGATCCGTGCTGGAGGAGTTCCCAGAGAGCTGCTCCCACGGGAGGGACCCCGTGGCACAGCAGAGGAAAGACTCCTCTCCCTGAACCAACAGATGATCTCGAGTGATGAACTGACCAACACCCCCACACCCTGTGTCCCTGTGCTGTCGATGGGAAAGAGGGAGAGGCTGGAGGAAAAGGTGTTTTAAAGGTTTATTTTACTTCTCATTATCCTCCTCTGACTCTGTTAATAATGAATTTACCCTAAATTTGAACCTGTTTTGCCCTTAAGAATGTTTTCTCACAGTTCTTAACTCATGAGCCCTTCATTAATTTCTTTTTCCCTCTCCTCTGCCCAGCTGTAGCAGGAGAGGGTGAGCAAAAGGCTTTTGTGGGTGCCTGGTGTTTGGCCAGTGTCAAACCACAACAATGCACCATCTCAGCTGATCTTGCACAACTTCATTCTGGTAACAAAATGAGGTCTTTTCATTAAGCATGAATCCCCATAAAATCCCAAAGATGGAGCAATGCATCCTGCACCTAATTCAGGGAAGTGACACCAGACTAAGCAGGCTGAGTCCCCTGATGCACAACATGAATTTGTGAACAGTTCAGAAATCCCATCTGCCAAGCACTTCTATCTCTGAAGTTAGTAAACAGCACAGACACTCACTGTGTCTCCACTGCTTCTTATAAACTAGACTTGAAAACCACCAAGGCTATCACAAGGCTTCACCAAGTACATGAAAGGAGGTAAAAAACAAGTCCTTTTTCTAATTTACTGTGCCGAACAACAGAACAAACCCAATTCTCCACTTCTTTGAATCTTTGTGAACACAGAGGCATCCAAAGCCAGCTGGGTGGATGGCAAATCCCTCATACTCTCAGGTCATACAAGTGATGAGCAGCTGATGAACAGGTTTGAAAGTTAGCTGCACATACAAAACAAAAATCTAAGGAAACCAGAGAAAGATCATCCAAGGCTATGGTCAGTATCAAAACCTTCCCCCCACAGCAGCTTGAGCACTTCTGGTAACTGCACTGTAGACCAAACTACATAGTATTAACAAGCAACTCTAAAAAGTCCTTTTACACCACATTTTTCTCTTCTGTTTTCTATGGAAGACATCAAAATACCTACTTTGAGCACAACAGCAAATCACTGCCAATCTTGTGAGACTGAGCTACTTCTAAATTGGGAACTGTGACAAGAGAGTAGCACAGCACTAAGGCCTACCTAAGGAAATGAGTCACTCAATTAAAGCAGCAGCTATAGAATTTAACAGAATAAATTAAAGTCAACTAATTAACACTTATGATCTTATTATCAGTGGTTTTATAGCATTGTGGCCTAGATATCACTATATGAATGCATAGTTAATTATCTGATTTACAGTATCAAACCCCACTATACTTTTTCCTGCCAGTATATAACTGCTTGTTTAAGAAAGGAATAGTTGACTGATTAATCAATTCTAAGTTCAAGAGACCAGCACATTATCAGAAGGGCTGACACTGTATTGAGTGAGTTGGCACTCGCATTTTTAATTTGGTATTCCATTTCTTAGTTAAACTTCACTGCCTACCTTATTTATATAAGCCTTTTATCTTCTTGGAAAGCAGGAGGTACCTCTCCAGTAAGATCTATCCTTAGAATGCAACCGCTTTTACTTTTTCTTCACATCCTTCTTTCTAACATCACCATGGCCCAAACCTCCCTCCCTGCTGCACCTGCTGTGCAGGAACACAAAAAAGGTGTATAACTGTTTAGCACGTGCTCTCCTCACATGGTAAAATGTGGGAATGAAACCTGCCTGTTCCCACATGACAAATTTGCTTTGCTATTTCCAGCCCCAATGATACGAGAAGAGGAGCACAAGGCTTTTTCCTGAACAGTTCCAAGTTTTATGGCTCAGCATGGCAGCACAGTAAATAAGCTTAGAAATTGCAATGTCTGGGTAAAAACAGCCAGACAAAATCTGCCTCAAGTCCTCGCTGCTACAGATGCACAAAATCACACAGGGCTCCCCTGTATACCCTTCTGCAAATATGGGAGTAACTGAATGAGTTTCACTCTCACCAGTTTAGAAACTTCACACTCATGTGTCTTCTCCAGGATTAAAGCTTTACAAGCTCTGGGAGCAAGGGAAAAGTGTCAGCAGGGTTTACAAACCAGAGGATGATAGTCAGACCACAGGCACTTGGCTTTACATCCTAAGGGGTGGAGCAGCTGGGAAATGAGCCCCATAAAGGCCAGGCACCAGTGACACTTGACACTGGAGGCAGCAGCAGGGTGCCACACGAGAGGCCATTTCCAGCCGGTGACAAAGCGGGTGAGACAGCGCACAGCTCTCCCCAGGAGGGCTGCAGCCCCTCACCGCTACTGACAGGAGCAGGCAGCCTGCCACCACATCTCACCTGACCTCCTGCTTCCCAAAACGCTGCTCCAGGTACATCTGACAAAGGAAACAGCCGTGGTTTCCGTGAGGATAGGACCCCACCAAGTCAGTGACCTTTCCAGAAGCACAGAGAGAAAAGCACGTCCCTCTCCGCTTGCAGCCCAATCCCATAAAGCTTTTTACACACACTTAAGCTCATCTTTCCACATTAAAGCACTGATGATGAACTTTAAGCACCATCTTATGTACCATGGCAGTTTCCTAAGGTGCCTCTGGAGAGCCTGGTCCTTGCCAGCTTGCTGAACTGGGCCAGTCTGGCACTAAAAGAACAATGCTTCTCTTTAGAAGGATTGTCATTAGTTGAACCATTCAAAATCATCTAAACACAGCAAATCAAATGCACTCAGACCTGATCAAAATTGTTTCCAAAATGAACTCCCTAAATCTCATTTCGATCCTTCCACCACCTTCTAGCTTGAGTGTTCCACACAGGCTACTCTACAACATCCTGCATCCCAACCCCATGGACAATGATGCAGTCCATCCACTGGAGAGAGTAGGAGAGGCCCTCAGTGAAGACACCCCAACACGTGCTTCCCACAGGTTCATCAGGTTCTCCCTTTCCATGTGGGCACACCACCCCCATAAGAAAAAGCAGTATGTTGTCACTAATTGCTCTAATTTATTACTGTGTGCCAGTTAACTCACAATGTCATTTAAGCCCAGGTTAGGAGCTAGATTGCTAAATAAGCTTTAATCATAATAGTCCTCAAAGAACAAAAGGCAGGCAGAGAGAAGCCATTTTGCCTTCATCTGTCTTCTCTTGTTGCCAAAGCCCTCTCAGATGGTTCCCCCATTTATCACTTGGATAGCGATCATTAGCTCTTCTCATTCCAGCTCCTACAGACTGATGATGGTTGTTAGACTTTTTATTCACTTTTTTCTCTAACTACGCACAGAGTTAGGGCTGTAATAACTCCTGCTCTTTTATAAAAGTTCTCACATATAAGGGAAGTACTGAAAATCATATCCAGTGCCACACTGTACAGAGACATGCCCCTGGATAATCAACAAACAAGGAGATTTTAAAGCAAAATGTAAGCACTCAAGCACTCCAAGTCCTGTTTACAAAAAGTGCATTCTACTCTCATGGTATTTAAATTAATACACACCTCAAATCAAGTAATTCTGAGTTAGAATTGCAGTTGTTTGCTCAAACATAGAGTATAAAGCTCCAAAGAACACATGAGATGTATAATCTGGACCACAGGCGACACTGACTATCCTCCCTCCTCATGGGCAGTGATGCAATTGTATTCACCTGGTTATCCCCTGGTAACCTCTGGATGATCATTGCAGGATCTTAAAATGTTTCATTTCATTTTCGTGTACAAAGAAAGATACAAAGAAACGGGATGAGAAGGGGGGCAGGGAAGAAGGAATTAACAGTTTCTTTAAACTAAGGCAGTGTAAAAACTCGGCTGTTAGGAGAGAAGAAAAAAAAAAAACAAGAGCAGTTTTCTCCTAGAGAATTTTCACTTAAACCAAACATATTCTTAGTGGAAAGTTAAGTTATTTATGTGAAAAAGTTTGACCAGCTCTAGGTATAACTGGCCTATGTGAATGAACAGGGAAATCAGAATTTAAATTCAGATCTTTGACACTAATTTATTCAAAGCCACAAAAATATAGGAGCTGAATGCTCACCACCTTTAGCATCCAACCCACCATCGCTCATCAAAAAGCATTTCATCTGTCAAAAAAAAATGTAAAACAGAAAAAAATATTCCATAGGCTGAAAACTGCTGACTTACATTTGTTCAGCTAATGTCCAATTAATATTACACAAAACTCCACATGGAAAAAAGTAGTCTAATAAGAAAGCTAATGAAAATTAAGTATTTTACAAGAAAGTTACCTAAGCATAAAGTCAGCTGGATATTGCACTGGTATTAAAATCCAGGGGTACCAACAAGGGAAAAGCTGGCATTCACACAGGAATGAGTTCTCAGACCTGGAGGAAGAGAGTGAGCCAAAATCTTCCAGAAGTCCATCCTCATCATGCTAACTTGAGTTTTTTCCCTAAACATGCATTTTAACAGAACACCAAGCTTTCCATACAGTATTTGAAAGCAGTTTCCTGTGCATCACTTTGAACTGAAACTTTTGCAAATTCATTTTTGGGAGAGGAAATAGAGATTTGTGATGGGAGAGGAGGAAATGGGAGCACAAGGTGCAGCCCCCTCCCTTGCAGCCCCAAATTGCTGAGAATTAGAAATGCACAACAGGACACAGGGCTCAGCCTCCCTGCAGCCTCCTGTCCTGCACAAACGAAAGGGGCAGCAAATTGTGACATTCCTTACTGTGCATGACTTGTTTAATTTTGATTTTTTTCCTCGATTATAAGGTTAATGAAAGCCTCTGCTGCACTTCAGTGCAGACAGATTTCACTCTCTGCGCCGATTTCAGCCACAAAGCCACACTAATTACTCTGACAGGGAAACAGGAGGAAAAAAGAAAGGGATACAGGCAAACACACACATATTCCTAGTGAGCTGTCATGGGTAAAAGAGGGCTGCAGCCCCTGGGCTCAGCCAGTCCTATTACACAACAAAGGAGCTCCTGGCCCAGCAGCACAGAGCAAGAACTGTGGATGCAGAGAGCAGAACGGGGAGAGGGGAAAAAAGGAAGAAAGAAAAGGAAGTAACACTCATTCTTGTTGTGAGGTCCTTACTATGCAAAGCTTTCATTGCAAAGAAAAGTGCTATTGAGAGAGGGTGCAGGGGACCAAAATGCTTGGAGGCAAACAAGCAAACACAGCGCCCGCTGCGAGGGGCCTGGGACCCCTGCAAGCACAGAAATCAACCAGCAAGCCAGATCCTGGGAGAGGCAGCTATTTCAAATTAATGAAATAGCCACTTCCTTGACACACTTGGTCTATATGCTGCTGCTAACAGCCTACAGGTGCACACCTGCCCCTCGCACAGCACAGCCACACGCTGCAGCCACTGCGAGATGGATCGTGCATTCAGTTTTTCTGTGCACACTGTAATGTTCAGGCAGTCACCAAAATTACATCTACTTTGCTGCTGAAAGAGGAGAGAAATTGAATTAAGAGTGAAAACGCTTCAGCTGGACAGGAAGGGATGTCGGCAGGGCAGCCCTGGCTGCAGCCAGCTCCAGCTGAGCGCCCTGTCAGAGGATTTCCGTCTGGCTGGCTCCAGACAGAAACCTGTCCTTGCCATAGTCCTGCGAAATTGCCAACTCTAAACACTGCAATTTACCACAGGCACTGACAATAGGTACTGGTTATCTCGGTTATCTCCCTTGCCAGTAGGACGAATCACCAGTAACTCACTCTCCTCCATTTGAGCTCGCATTTAGAGCCCCACCAACACAGGTGAAAACACCTCGTGCTCTGGAGTGCTTTGCTCACTGAAGGTTTCCTTGCAGCAGGGAGCACCAGGAAGGGATCTGCGTGTACCAGGAGCTCCCAATCAGTTCAATAAAAAATCATTTCAGTAGTTCTATACATTTTTTTTGCTATCGGATGAAACACTGAGAAATGTGAGCCACACATAACACCATGCATTTTTTTCCTGGGCCAGCTCCCAGTGAATCAAAGGCATTTTACTCAAGTAATGACCACAAGCCGTATAGCTTAGACCACATTTGTAATGAGTACTACTTGGGTTATGAAGAGTTTCACACATAAATCTCAAAACACTTTGCAAACACAAAGAAACTTCATTTTTATCACTTTCCAGTTTGGCAAATATCATGAGAAGTGCAAAGGAGAGGTTTCATTTTGGAGAGGGGAAACCCCTCACCAGTGGTCAAGAAATGAGACAAAATTCTAACCCAGGTCTCCCCCATGTTGCCACACTCTCACTGGAGCCTCACCACTCCCTAAGCCCCACCTTTGGATCACTTTGGAAATGCATTTGGTATGCCCCCCATGAAACATGCAGTATTTATCTCCCCCTTCCTGAAATCCTGTTATCTTGACAGCTAACAATTAGTCACTTTCAGCACCAAGAAAGAAAACATATTTTCTGGCCCTCCTGTTAATTATACTTTAAACATACATAAACTGTAGTCATGGAAATAAAAAGGGTGGGGGGAGACGGGGAGAGGAAGCTTTGTTACAATAGCCACACACTGACAACCTAACAGACACAAACTAAATTATTTTGTGTCTTTCCCAGCAAGCTTCGTTCAATTAGCTTCACCACTGAGTTCAAAAGGTGATTACTTGAGACCTATTCTAGTTTGTGGAATTACAGTCCCTCAATGATGTATGCAAAGACATGGGGAAATCTATATTAAAGCTCAGCTGCCTTGGCTAAATATTGAAAGAAGAAAAGCAGGGAGGCAGGGGAAGGAGGAAGGCACTTGGCATTCAGATCTTCTCCACGGTGGAACAATTAATTTTCCACTCTGTGATGAGATGACCGACACAGTGGTGCAGCACATGCATAAACACTTGTCTATCAGCACTCCAAACCTCAGGCAGGAGAGCACCAAAGCAGGGGATACACTGCCAGTAATGCCCGAAAATCCCTGAGTGGCAACCACTGCACGCAAAAGCTGATCCTTTTTGCCACATTTTAATATCACTACTCTTCTTTTCAGACTAATGTCTTTTTCCTCCTACTCTTAATTCTCTTTTTCATTGTTTTGTTACATTGCTAAACAACTTCTTAATCTTGTTCCTTTGTACGTCTCTCTTGGTGGGAGGGGAGCATACACTTCTGGGTGTTTTTCAGCAAATCAGACACTTGGGATGCTCAGGGCACTCCTCCATCCTGGGCTGAGGAGCAGAAGGACAATAAATATAAATGGAAAAGAAACTTAGGAGTATGCTCCCAACCCTTTTGCTGACCCTTTGCAGGAGGCTCGCTCTGCCTGCCCACACAGCTCCAGACCCAGCCAGGCACTGAGCACCAGCACCTGCCTCCAGCATTGCCCTGGGGTCTCTGACACTCTGAAATTGGACAAATTTCAGAGTACTCAGGAATCACAGACATTTCAAGGGCTCATTCGGTCTGAAATCTCAGCCCTGATTTTGCAGACTTCCAAAGAGCTCTTGCCTAGAAGTGGCAAGATGTATTTATCTGTCAGCAAGGACAGCCCAAGCAGAACAAGAATGAAAACAATGAAAAGCAACAAAGAAAGCCAAGACAAAAACAAACAAACAAAAAACCCACTCAAAACAAACCCAAACCCATCCAATCCTGACTATATCTTGAAAAAGGCAGTAACAAAGTAAATTTTCCAGTCCAGGCATCACCCACTGCCCCTCAGGTAACACTTGGTGCCTGTAGACAACAGGTTTCCCACTGTATCCCCCAGGACCTTCCACATTTTTTTGAGCAGCAGAGGACTCCAGACCTTCAGCCACATTCACACCCACTGCAAAACATCTCTCAGGCACAAGAGCCCCAGCTGCCAAGAGCAACACTCCAAGCCCAGCTCTGATTCCCACCCAAAGCCTCACACCAGCCCAGAGGAGCACCCCAAACCCACAGGAGATTTATAGGTTCCTTCAGGCAGGACTGGAAAGGCTGCTCCTTTTACCTTTCAGTGGCTTTGCTCTATTCCTAACTCGCCCATGAGAAGGTGCCTGTGCTTTTCAAGATGTCCTTGCAATTTCACCTGGAGAGCAACAGCAGTGCACACCACTCACTGAGAGCCTAAATAAACCAACCCCATCCACTTCAGGAGGGGATGTCTGTGTTTCCCACTTACACTGTGATTATCCATAAATGCTCACAGGTGTGGCATGGCACCCTGTGGAAGCTGCTTCATCATCCAGGCAGGACGTGGCAGCAGGGGCTGCCCTACACATCCCCCTCCTGTGAGGGCAGCACAGCCTCTCCTGTGCTATGCAATCACCCCAGAGCAGGAGTCCTGAGCCATGGACATGCTGCACAACACAGCCACTTGAAAACAGTAATTAAAATTAAACAATCCAAAATAATCCATGCTAGCAGAGCTGTCCTTTCACTGACTCTCAATTTCCTCACAAGAATGCTCAGTAAGCACACAGGTGAATAATGCACTGCATTTCAAATGGTCTCTCACCCAGAATATGTAACTACTAGTATGAACTGCAGGACTCCAACAAATTACTTAAAATCTGAACAGCTCATCACAAACATAGCAGTCTGACTCAACAGCAGACACACTTTTCATTTAATCAGTTCTGTTATAGCCCGTGCAATGTTAAAAGCAACAGATAATTACATAAATGAGAGTAATACCACATTAGGTAAAAAGGTGCCACTTATTGTATCACTAATTAAAATGATGTTTCCAGTTATCCTTGTTTTACAGATATCCTTGTCTTTGCCTTTGTAGCTTCTGCCTTTTGTGGCAGTTTGTTTCTACTTTCTTTGTTCAAGTGTAAGAAATTCAGTATCATGTAATCAGAGGGCGAGAAAAAAGCTTTAAAAATACACCTGCTTACAGGTATTTGACTACTACCTGCTCCCACTTCTTTCCCCTGGAAGGTTTGTGCTCATGTAAACTGAAATAAGCACGTGTAATTTTCATTGCAAAAAATATCCCTTACCTCATGGCTACAAAAAAATAATAATAAATCACCAAGGTAACAGATATGTCAGGATTCTTACCATGGTAAATCTAGCATTTGTAATCCCCACTGCATCCAAAATATCCCCTCTAATTACATCTGCCTTTCTTTACAGCATGGACACTTTGCTTACTGAACTAGCACTGCACTTTTGGGCTGGTGCACACTCAGGAGCTTTCCTGAATGAAATGGACCCACTTAATCCAAAAGTTTTCTTTCACACTTGCACTTTATAAAATGGATGAAAACATTAAGTAGAACTGGAAAGCAAGTAGCAAAAGGTCTTTGAAAGCCACCTCAAAGCCACCAGCAATAGCAATCTATTGAACAGGCATCTGTAACAAATGCAGATGGTGAAAGCTTAGGAAAAGGGGAAGAAACAGATGAGATGCAGTCCACTAAGTGAAGCTGGTACTACCTGAACACACTTCAGTGATAAATATGGAGCTTTAGTAATTTAAAGAGAAACTTTAAAATTTCTAAATTGTATTCTAAATTCTAATTGCACTTCTAAAAAAAAAATTCCCTCATGTGAGAAATGCAAGCTGATATGAATAAAACCCATATATGCCCTGGTAGCATGCAGAGCACTGTGACAGATGAGTAATGTGATAGTTAACTCTCAAAATTAAAAGACAAATATTACATATATGTTAAGAAAAAATTTACAGATTTATAGTTACATTTTAGCCTCTTTTGCATTGTTATCATAGGATAGCCTGGGTAGTCGAGGCATTTAAGAAGGTCAGCTCATTACTGTAGCAACACCTGACCTCCAATCAAGATATAAAAAAGTGATCTCCACCACTAGACAGCAAAGAAGGAGTCTATTGACAAAACTTTAAGAGAAACTAAAAAATTAAAAAGCAAAACATCCAAATGAGTACATAGTGAGAAAAAATCCTTTACTCGCAGCACTGTATTATTTTCTCTATTTAGTCTTCTGTTGTATTTTTGACAAGGTTTTAATAAACCTTTTAAAATTTTTTAGAAGTGATTATCATTTCTCACAGTACTTAGGCTACCACTTAAACACTCGAGAGTTAAGTGGAAATGGAAGCAGACTTGGCAAGAGCTTTTTCTAAAGTGCAGCAGAGGGGCAAACCCATGTGATGCAATCATACATGGTGAAGGCCACATTAGGTCAGAGCAAAGGAGAAGAAATATCTGCACCTTAAACATCCCTTAGGATCTGCTAAGGCACAGTGTCCCAACAAAAGGGGATGGCCACCACAATGTCTGCATGGTAACAATTCCCCTTCTGCAGAGAGTTGCAGGAGAAGCCACCTCTTGAAGGATTAAGACATCATTAGAAACGTTCAGCCCCACTGAGTTGGTAAAGTCAGGGAGTGACTGTTCACCTTGACCAGATGACTTCCACCCTGGGGACCCAAGACACAAATGCACACAGGCTACAAAGTAAAAGAGAAGTTTCTCCCCCATTTAAGGCTAGACTGCATTGTGCCAGACACATGGTATTGTCCACATGGGAATTTTTGGAATGTGCAGTGTGCATCTTTGCTCAGAGCTTCCCAGGGACCCCAAGGGCTGCAAGGACGTGGCTGGGTACTGCATCCACACCAGCTCTGGGGCCCAGCTGCACCAGCTCTGGGGCCCAGGCACCAGCTGCACACAGCCAGTAAGTAAGGACTCTCCTCAATCCCTTGAGCAGCACCTTCAAAATGTACCCATATTTATCTGCATTACAAACAAAGGAAAACAAGCAAAAAAGGAAACAACAAAACAAAACAACAACAAACAAAAAAAAAAAAAAATCACCACAATAGGGAAAAATACATATATATCTCTGCAAATACAGGAAAAACTGAGCAGAGAAAACAGGGGTAACAGGGGACCCCTGCACTGTCACCAGTGCCCAGGCAGGAGCACAGACAAGGGCTCAGAGATGCAGGAATGAGGCATTCCAGCTGCCCATATGTGCAGCATGGCATGCTGCACAGAAAAGGAACATTCACAGCCAAGGATCTGGAGAGACATATCGGTGCAGTTAAGTATGCAAATATTTTGCTGTTGACAAAGGAAGTAATAGGGTACTTTTTCACTGTTTTTGCTTGTGCCTCTCTTTAAAGACATCAAAAGTGATACCACAAGCCTCACCATCACTCTCACATTTGACACTGTAAAACTACATTATAGACAAATGCATGCATCCCAACGTACTTTCCCCCCTATTCAAAAATGAAGTGCCACTTTTAAATATTTCCACTTTACTTGCTTTGAATTGCCGGAGATCAAATGAGTCAATTAAGTGCTGTGTCTTTTCTGTGTGGAGGGAAGATGAAGGTAATTTGCTGCTCAGTGCATCTGTTTCCTCATCAGCACAGTAAGGACCAGGCTAATTAGGGGAGGAAAACAATATGGTCATATGGATAGGCCAGATTGCCTGTCACTCAGCTATTCAGCAGCCAGGCTGTGCTATGAGGACAGCAAACAGATGAGGAGTCTTCATCTCCTTCCTCACCATGCCTTGGGAAAAAA
>VZRH01007182.1:631605-651787 GCA_013397555.1 Urocynchramus pylzowi | reverse complement strand
CTTGGGAAAAAAAAAAAAAAAAAAACACAACCTACTTCAAGCACTCAGATGGTTACCTGAATATTTTTAGCATTAACCCCAAAAGGCTCCTCCCCAAATCCTGTTGTTGGTTCTCACCCAGGATGAACGCTGCTGCTCTTGGCTCCGGGAAGGATCCAAGGCAGGGGGTGCCAAGGGCTCTCTGAGGGGCTCATGGACACCAAGGTGGGTGAGCAGGGACCCCCACTCTGTGGAAAGCCCAGGAGAGCTGCAGCATTGCATGGGGAATGTGTTCCCAATGCACGATGCCAATGCCTCATTCCACGCCTGGGAATCTGCGCTGCCGGGCATCGCTGCGCTTCCCGCCAAAGGCAAAGGCCCTGCTCCCAGACCTCCCCCTGCAGCCCATGGGAAGGATCTGGAGGGTGACTGGGTTTTAATGCACCAAAATCTTCAGAGTCTCTGCCTCCCTATGGCCTCCAACACTGACATTTTTATAAGTACATGTTTGGAAAACAACTGAAAACTGTAAGAAGCAGTACGCCATCAAAACCATCTAAAAATCTGTTGTTGCTATTCCCTTTGCTCTCCAACACAGAAAATTCCTAAATATCTTCCTTTATTTTTAGTTTCAACAGATTAAATCAGCCATACAGGGACTTCATTCCCAAAGTCCTCAAATTCTGAAACACTGCAGAATCACAGACTCCAACTCAACAATCATGTGGGGAGCACCCTGATTCTGCTTTAAATCACCAATCCTAAATCTCATGACAAAAGTTATTTTCTTGGCAAACTGAAAGCATGCAAGTGCATGAGAAAAACAACTTTAAGGAGAGAAGGTAGAAATAAGTAATTCCAAGTCACTCACACGCAGTCCCACTGCAGCATTTCTGTTTATTAGGAGAAGATATGGAATATCAGAGGAAGTTCATTTATTCACTGGCCTGTATTATCAAGCAGCAGCAGACATTACATTTACCACATCCAAGTTTTATTTGCTACTACAAAATGAAATGGTAGAGGGTACAGAAAACAAGTTAACTCAGATCGAGCATATCATGAAGGCAATCAACCCAAGCAAGGGCTTTCACATGTCCCTGTCAGGCACAGACCAAGTGCCCCACGCTGCAAATACAGCTTCTTGTTTTAAAAAAAATATATATATTCACTTTAATAGAGTATTCCCAGCAGATCTCTGGTTTTACACTGATCAGAAACACACCAATAAAGTCTGCTCCTCAAACAGGGAATAATTTAGCAGACTGTACTAAAAAAAAAACCAAAAAACAAACAAAAAAACCCACCAAAAAACCAACAACAAAAAGAAAACCCAAGGAAAAAAAACCTCCACAAAACCCAGAATAGATGTTGAATGGAGTCCAACCTTCTTTGCACAGCAGGGAGGACAGGTTTACTCACAAACCATCTAAAAATACTGGCAGGGAGCATCTTATTGCCTCAGCCCAAAATGAGACAACTTTCATCCCAGTTTTTGGCACACATCCCACACATGGCTTTGACCCAAAGGCTTTGCTTAAACCGAAGGAGCTCTTAGCTCCCATTCAAAGGGCTGCAAAGTTTGGGATTAGTCACCAATTCATCTAGATCCATAAACAGACATCTAAAAACATGGATCAGACTGCAGAGCTCCCTCTGAACTTCAAGTCTTTACCCATGCATTCTTACCAGACCTCACAGAAATTGCATTTCTTCTTTACTAACTCTTCACATCATTATTTACTGAAAGCTTACAACAAATCCAACCCCTCAAACAGGTGAATGTTATCTGATGATACCTGTCAAGGGACAGGGGACAGTATTTGAGAGCAGCTATGATTATACATAGTAATATAGGTGAAAATAAATAAGCAATTAGTCAGTATGCCATGTAATTCCTTTAACCACAGCTTATTCCACAAAATTGAGGGCTGAAAGTACAATTCATATCTTTCCACTTTTTGAAACCACTTAAATTGTTCTAAGATTGTGCCAGTCTAAGAACTTGTCCAAATGGCATACGCAAATTTAGCCAACTATGCAGAAAATGCTGGTGGCTGGAATGGCAAACCAGGCCATTTGCTTCATTATGCAAATCCAGACAATTATCCATGTCCTCCCCAGGACCAGACACTGGACAGGGCAGCCATGGCTCAGATGAAAGGGGAGGACAGGGTGAAGTGAAGGACAGGCTTGTGACCAACAGGGACCCCGCCCACAAAAGCTTTGCCACCAGTGCTCTGAAAAAACCAAACCCAAAAACTCCATCAGGGCAACCACAGGTTGATCCCACCTCAGCACTCAACTCTCCCCTCACTCACTGCCTGCCCCAAAAAAGCCCCACTGCAAAGGAGCAGGCACCCTAATTCCAGGGATAGGTGTTGAGTGGTGAAGCTGGGGGCTGGCATGGTTATAAATATTTCATCACACTCATTATAACAGACCTCAAGCACCCAGAACGAGCCAAACTAGCCACAAAGTCACTACACTGTGGTTTTGGCTAGAAAAAAAAAAAAAAAAAAAAAAAAAAAAAAAAAAAAAAAAAAAAAAAAAAAAAAAAAAAAAAAAAAGAAGAAAATCACCTCTACAGTAAGTAAGAAAAAAAATAACCAGCTCCAAGTTGGCAAACTATTACATCTGAAAAAAAAAACCAGAGATGAGCACATGGCTTCATTTTGGTCAATTAAACTGAGGGGTCTAAAAGTCTTGAGTGAAAACCTTGGAAATTTCAGCAATGATGTGCACTAATCAAAAAGAACCCAAACTCCGAACACCAACCAACCAAAGGGAAAGCTTGAGTTTTAAGAGACACCTTAAGTCCAGCCAGCACTGAAAACATTTAAATTCTGGCAGCTTCAGAAGTAACTGCCAGCATGAATTTAAATCCCTGGATACATTCAAAGTCTTTCAGTTGCAGTTCCACTACAATATAATGAAACCATACACAATCAAATCATTATAAATAAAGTTTTTTTGAGCTCAGTGGAAGACAGTACTGATGGATTCATGATCTGTGCTGCTGTAATAGAGCTAGCAATAATTTTGATGTATTGATTTATTTTTTATCAAAAAAAAAAAAAAAGTAGATTTCTGTAAGGAATGCCTGCTCAGGAACTTCAGCTGAACTGAATACTGTATGTTGCTGACATTGTTGCTATGCTTTAAGTCAATTAGTAAGACTGGAGCCAGATGGCTGAAAACGACCAAAATTACACAGTACATTCTGTTTATTAGTTAGGATTATTATTCAGATCATAATTGCTTTTAACAGATTATTTATCATTATTAAGATTACAATGATATGCAAGAAAATTAAAAAGTTGAGAAAAACATGATTTTTCAATCACATTTGTCCCCCACTCTGTTCAAAACTTTTCTTAAATATCTGAACTAAAGAGTTAAAAAAAAAAAAAATCCACCTACCTAAAAATACACCCATTTTATCAGCCAGACACACCTATTTTGGGACATGACCAGAGACTGTGGAAAGATGCCAGCAACGGGAAGTTTCCCAAAGATGATTTTTGCATTGCTGCTCACCTGAGCTGCTGGGAGCCTCTCCCAAGGTAGGAAGGATGCCCAACTATTCCAAGACTGCTTAGACCCCATAATTTTTTTCAATAAACTCCCTTTGAAAAGGACACCTTGAAGTCCTACCTCTAAAAGAACCATTCCTCCTGAACTCCAGGCAAATGAGAAAACATAGAATGGGCAGGTTTCACAGTGAATAATAACACAGAAATCAACTGGAAGAGGCATCCTGAACCTCATTTTTGAACAGTGGCAAACACATTGCTCCAGCAAAGACCAGAGCTTGGCAGGGAAGTAATCAGTTGTTTACACCATGGATACCAACATATCTGATATGGATATGGGTGCCACCATGGATACAACACATCTGGCTCCATCCTTCACCAGCTGAGATGGATCCCTCTGATGAGTTTTCCTACAGCACTCCACTTCTGCTATTTTTTTTTTTTTTGTTTTTTAGTTACTTGCTCATACAAACCACCAAGTCGAGATAAAGATGGTTGAATGCTTCCAACCATGAGAGAGCCACCACTTAGGAAAAGGCTCCTCCAAACTACCTCCAGCATTGCCAGTCAGGGATATTGGAGTTCTACAGCTCTGAACCCTTAAAAGCATAAATCCAGGTGCCAGTTACTGGAGATCAGTGATATATTGGGACTGAGAAAAAGGCAAGTACTCCTATCAAAGTTTATCCTTCAGGGGAAGAGCACAGAGAAAATTCAACAATGTACAACAGCCTCATGTAAGCAGAAGTCCTACCCCTCTGATGCTGGGAATATTAAGCTAAAGCAAAAATCCGTGAAAAACAGGTCTCTTCCTCTGCCACAAATCTTAAGTTCATAACTGAAGTCAAGGAACAACAAGAATTCAAGTTGTGCACCCAACCTCTTAAGCCTCAAACTTACTATATACACAATAGGCTATGTGAAGATTTATCTTTATATCCTACAGCCTTTGGGGAGCAGTTAAGTCTAGCTGTCCACCAAACACCCAAAATGCTGTCTGCCACACTACAGCTGCACTTGAGCTTTGAAACACAGTCCCTTTGCTACAAAACCCAAGTGCTCTGACACACTGTAACACTTGCTCCTGGCTAGCCTGTAGGTTTTTCAAAAGCACCCCCCTTCTCCCTCCTATTCAAACAGACAAATCAGCATCCCATCCCACTGAGCTGTGGTATTCTCAATGCTTTTGGTGGCTGCTAGGCTGGGTTTTGGAAACTTCCTCTGAGAGGAAAAAAATGACACTAGTAATATGCATAAAGTGTCCTCTAAAGTGGACCAAATACGAGGCACCATTAAGAAAAAGGGCACCAGACAAGAAAAGCATCATCCTTGCTCACCCTGATCCTCGCCATTAAACTTTGGACAGAACAGTGAGGAATGGAGGGAAGGAGCAGACTGCCTAATCAACAAGTACATCATGCAGACACCCATTAAGACCATATTACATTTTCCAAAATCCATATACCTCCTGTGTTACTTCATCTCCCCCCACACCTACCTCCTCATTGCCCTCAACTTCTAATAGCAGTAATGACCTTGGCACATGGCATTTTCTTACAATTATTAGTTGGCTGGTGTTAATGGCCCTTGGCTACACCTTGGGCCATCAACTCCTCCCAGACAGTCATTAATCCCAAGGAAATACCCTGCACCTCAATCGTTATTACTTAATTACCTCCACACATAATCGGCAGAGCTGTAACACCACACCAAAGGATTGACTGCTGAGTTATGACTGAGGAAAAAACTTTCAAGTTAAAAGACTAAAGATACTGCAACTAAACCCAATTAAAGGCATTTTAACATGCTCATAAATAAAAGGTAATTATTTTGGGCCTGAATCAGCTACTCAAGTAAGCAAAGTAACTGCTTTTGACAAAGTTGAGAGTTCCAAGTGGCTCCCCATTTACAATGTAAAGCAAAACAAAGCTCAAAGCCAATCTTGCACTTCAGCAACAAAGTGCTGCCTTTTAATAGGCCATAAACTGCACCAAGTAACAGGTTTTGCTCATCTGGGGAAGACTTCAAAGAAGGTGCACACTCAAGGGCTGCACGCAGCAACATTTACAACAACATCCTGTCAATTAGGGCTGCCCCAAGTAGTGCTGCATCCTCCTACACAAGTGGCCTGTGCTGCTAGAGCTCCTCCTTCCATTCCCTTGCTCCTCTCACATATTCCTGCCATCTTCAGGGCAGGTGTTTTTCCTAGATTAGACACCCTCTGCAGAGCCAAATATGATTAACTGTGTTCTTACATTATCAGAGTCACCCAAAGCGAAGACAGACCTCATATTTCATGGTGCTGCATTAATGTCTCCATCCCAAAGGACACCAAACTTCATCACTGGCTAATTCAAGCCCAAAGCCTCTTTCATCTCCTTTCCTGGTCCTTGAGGACAATGAGGAAACAGGCTTGGGTAGCAGCAGAGCAGAGGGAAGATGAATGGTCTCGTCAAAATAAAATACAATAAAAGCCCGATCCACAGAGGAAAATAAGCTTGAGGAAACAATTCAGATTAAGAGGAGACCTGATGATTTAAACACAAGACTCAAAGGGAAAATGAGATGTTGATAATTATGAGAGAAGTATCTTTTCATTGCCTGGACTGTTATTAGCTGGGATAGGAAAGAAGATGACAATCAGAGACTTCATGAATCGGTCAGCACCACGTGTTGCTGCTCCTTGGCATTAAGCAAAGGTCTGCCCTCACCTGCACCAGCACAGGGAGACAGGAGGCTCCTGCAGGCTGCTCGGGGGCTGCCTTTCCTCCTGGCTTGTCTCCTTCAACCAGTGAACTCTGCTGAGCTAAAAATAAGCATACAGCCTGCAGACAGCATCTTCCAGCCCTCACCTTTCCTCCCATGTGCTACAGCCACCTATGTGCCACAACCTGCCAAACAGGCATTTCAAAGCTATTTATCAATGCTCACAGTAGCAGAAAAAAAGACTTGTGCATCATGCTGCCCTGTTGTGCGCCTCCTCCTCTTTCCCATCATGAGGCTTTTCAGTTTGTGCTCAGTTTTACGGGTTTTTCCTGATAAGGATTTGCCCATGCCACTGAGTTCTCCGCTTCTTCCCCAAGGCTGGCTACCTACCTGCCCTAATAGGTGCATAATGAAAAGGAAAACCACTCCAGGTAACTGGCAAGCTCTCCTAATTGAAAACCAAGGAGGTAATCATTTGGCCCTGGGAAAAGCCCAACTCATATGCCATAATATGGACCACCATCTGTTTGCTAAATTAGCAGCAGTGAAATATCAGCATAGAAATGACTGACACCAATTAGTTTTTAAGGAGTTTGCCTTTACACAGAGGACACTTCACCACCTCACTGAAGCTCTCTCTGTGATGAGAGGCAGTTTCTGTTCGAATGGGATAAATAAGACAGAGATGCAGCCAAACTTTCTTGAGCATAAAACCAGTAGCTTACTGGTGATGGTTTTTCCCAGTATATTCAATTTAATGGAACCAGCACCCTCCATTCTCATTGCCTCAAGCAAGCACTCATCCTTCTTGCAGGGGCACTCAGATCCTCCTCTCCAGGAAGGTGTTCAACCTCACATATGACAAAGGCAGCCCCATACCTAGGGTAGCTTCTTAATTCACGGTGATTAACCAAATTTTGGTGGAGTAAGGAACTGTCACAAGCTCTGCCTGGCTCATCTAGAACAGGGGACAGAAATACCACCCCTGCTTTATGTCAGATCAGAAGGCTGCATCAGGGCTGCAGCTTCCCTTGGCAACTCCCACTCAAGCCAAATCTTCCCCATCTGGGGTAGAAACTTGGCCACTTCAGCAGCTACCTGTCAAGCCCCACCTTCTCACACCTCTGGAAGCAAACACCCTCAAGGAGCACCTGAAGCCAGGAGCACCTTGGGCACACACGTCACACTGCCAAGCAGAAAACTGCAGCTAACACTGCTCCCCACGACAGGGAGACAACACAGCAGCTCAGCTCCTCAGCTCCATCTTCCTGAGATTTACCCTTGTAAAACCACCACGGCAACTGTCTCCCTAATGCTCCCACCTCAAATTAAAATCAAGGTGCCACTGTGCACAGCCACATGGGGGGAAAAGACAGTCCTTGCATTCAAAGAATCCTTCCATAAGAGGAAAACAGAGAAAGGAGTGGGAACCAAGGCAGGGAAGAAGTGGCTGGCACAGGGGTATGCCAGTAAACCCTAGAACCAGCTTAGAGCATCACTGCAAAGCCCTCTTCAGTTGCCCAGTGCAGAGCCACAGTGAGAAAATACAGCTGAGGAGGAGTGGGGCCCTTCTTCCTCTCCAACCTGCACGCACCAAGGAGAAGGCACATCCCAGTAAATTAAAACAAGGATGCTACTCAAGCAAGGAATCTAATTTCACTAAGTAAAATTGTTACAATGGCTGTAAAACAAAACAACATTAAAGCACATAATAGACTTGCAACTTACAATTTCCCATCATACAGAAAAGGCCTTCTTTGCCCAGCACTGCTTATTCACCTAGGGGTAGGAAAACCTATAAATACACTTATAATTCTCCTAGATTTGTATTTTTTCCAGCACATCCACATCTTCTGTGGCACACCCTGTGCAGATGGCTGGGGCTCAATACCATAAAACCTCCAAAATCCAGACCCCATAACTTCCCCTGCCAATACACAGCACTGGGGTGTTGCATAGGTGCCCACATATGCTGTACAGTGACTTTAGAGATGTCCTGCATACAGAGCAGGACACAGGAAATTGCAGACACATTGTGCTGTGCATTTTCTAAACCCAAGCAAAGCTGGGCTGCTGAAGCAGCAGTCAGAGGGGCTCCTCTGCATGCCCAAAGCTTCTATTTGCACACATCAGTAAACTGCAGGAGGTCCCAATATTGTCTGCAGCCCTGCTAGCCCACACATCAACCTCACACGGCCTTTGAACTCACAGCAAGTGCACTTTTAGGAACTTAGAGTCACATTTTAATTCTTCACTTTGACACATGATAATGTTAGCAATTAGTACTGTGAGCAAACTGCTTCCCTCTCTCTTTGATGTTTGTTATTTTTACACTGATTGTTTTGCTGAGAGAGGAATTTCGATTTCGCATTATTCTTCAGGGACAATGGAGAAATACTTAATGTAAAACAAAAAAAAATTTAAAAATCACCCACAAAGCCTAATATGATACTGAGAGCTATATCTGAAAGCCTTTGCATCACATATTACCATCACAGGGGTCACTTAACCATCTCAAACACTCACTTCCCCACCCACTCCTTTTGCAAGAGATCTATTTTTATTTTTGCTTAAGCATCAGAACAAGTAATGGGGAAAAGTTTGAGGAGAGGCTGCACAAAGTTCCTGAGGCGAGAGCTCATTAGTGACTCACCATGATAATTAACAGTTAAGCTGACCCTGTCAGGAGTCAAAATGCATTTTTGTCACGGAATTGGAGCGCATCTCCAGAAACCCCATTGTGGCAGTCCAAAACACACACACACACAGGTGGCACCCTCAAAAAACACAACTAACCATTAGGGAACTTCATTCAGGTGAAGACGTAAGTACACAACAGCAAATAATAAAAATAATATCTGTGTGATGCCTTGATATATTTCCCTCAGATATTTTTCAGGTGTCAGCTGTAATAAATGAAGCATTTACTGGGTGCAGACGACACTTTAAACAAATCAGCGCAAGTCCCTAAAGGAAACAAGCAGCAGCATATTCGGTAGTATTTCATCATTTCAGAGCTGGCAGAACGAAGCTGACAAGTACACAAGATAAATACTTTGTTCTGTCACGCTGTGTCATGTCGGAGAAAACATAAAGTGTTATATGACCTTTGGAGGCACAGCCCATGGAAGCCTTCCTTCTCGCTTCCAGGCCGCTGTCTGCAGCGGGGAAAAGAGAAGATAAAACAGAAACACCCCTCCGAGGGGCTGCCCCGCAGCACCTGCAACTCAAGGGATTGCACAGCCACCTTCCTGGCAGAGGTTATGCTGCCAAAGTGTTAAGAGTGAAGAACTGTTGGAGCAGGAAGCAGCACCACTGCACCTCCTGCGGCTCTGCAAAAACAATAGTAAGGCACTCCTCACAGAGGGAAAAGAAAGAAGATGGTGCGAGTTAATTATTATTGATTACTATTTTCCACTAACAGAAAAAGCATTCAGTTTGTTTCCTTCTGGACAAAAAAAAAAATACACCCTTTTGCTCTTGGTAGTATTTAAAAGCAGAAACTGGGCTGAACAGAAACCAGTCCTGCTGCTCTTGGTGGAGGAGCACAGCTGTGGCACAGCAGCTCAACCCAAGGGCGATGCCCTCTGCTCAAAACCAACTTTATTTAGCCAGACAAAACCATGCTGGGACATTACTCCTTCCAGCAGGATGCAATGGACCACAGCATGCCCCAGCACCACCACCAGTTCAACCTAACCTGCACATCCACACTGACCTGTGAGCAGAGCAAAGCGTGAGATCCGTGATGACGCAGTGAAGTCTGAACCCTGCACAGACACCCACAAAGGCTCTCAGTAACTTTACACTCATTCTAGCCAGGTTGAAATTCCACTTTTTAGAAATTTTTAATTTTATTTTTTCTTGCTGCTCCAGAAACATCCCCCAGGCTCCAAGTTCTAAGGCAGGTAGGGCAAGCAGTGGTGGGAAACAGAGACATGATATCTGCATCAAATTTTTACATACTTGCAGCTTCACTTCAAGTATTTTGTGAACAGGGGAAGGAGAACACTGAAGTGTTTTGGATTGGTGAGCAAGTATTAATAAACATCTTTGAATCCTGAACCACTGTGCAATGGGTGTTTTTAAGCAATAAAGATGCCTGACAGATTACACTGTCCTCCTATCTCACCTTACAAAAATATGCCTGCTATCCTCCCACCACTATATCTCACAGACATTAGGACACTGATATTTTTTATTTGTCTTTTTTATTTCAAGAACTCCTATTCTGAAAGTACAAGAAAACTAATCCAACAAAATAAATATGGCTGCAAAGCCATAAAATACAAGCTAGAAAACTCAGAGCTGCGTTTAACATGGAAAACTGGTTTGAGGTATTTTGTGTTAAAACCAAGAATCAAATATATAATTTTATTTACAACAAATCACTATGTGTTGTCAAATAACAGTAATAAGGAATCACAGAAATTGTATTAATCACAAGTGTGACAACGTTTGACATATTTCCCCTCCCCTTTCTCCCATGAAAGACAGCACGCAACAGACCATCCTCATTATTTACATTGTCACTTTTATGTAACAACCCACAGTTACAGAATCTCCAAAATAAATTATATTTATTTACACCAACTTCCTGGCTTTCATGCTGTATCTAATTACTGTGAAAGAGACGAACAGATAATTAAGCTATTTGCAGCTAAAGCAGACTGGAATTACCAGTGTAAAAAGATAGGTAGTGGAAAGCTGGCTCTCTGGTATACATAGTAAAAAGCAATAATACTAAAAGTGGATAAGGTAAAAGCACATCAGTAATTATTAACAATATGCCTAACATTTTAGTGTCACATTATTATGAATTAATTTGACATTCATTAGGGTTGCTCTGATCATAATGAATCCGTATGCCAACTGCTTTGCTTTCAGATAAGACTCCCATGGTTCCATCATAACCCAGTAATTAAATGTTAATTAACAGAAGCTTTACAATGAGACACTGGAAAGAATAGTTAGATAACAAAACAAAGTGGTTTGACCTCCTAAAAACACTATATCAAAAAAAACAAACATGGGCAGACAACCTCTCCTATTCATTTTTCACCAAGTTCCTTCACAAATTAGATTTTGGATGGCTGTAAAGCAGGCTACATCTGTCCAAGTGCTCCAAATCCCGGCACTTCTGAGCCAAGTTCAAGTACTCAACCTGATGCTGAAGTTACCACAGGTCCAACTAGGCAGAAAAGAAGAGCTACCCAGAGAGGCTGCCCAGCCATGAAGTCAAGAACAGAGAAAAGCCATCTTCACAGCCAGGGGAGTTCAGCACAACATGGGCACCTTCTCCCCAGGCCCCCAGGTGAGACAGATAGCAATGATCACCTCCTCACCCCAACCCAAACCTGGTCACAGAGAGGGGGCAGGCAGCATCATGCCAGCAGTACACATGTGTATTTATCTTTCTCCCCCTGCAAATTACACTGCACAGTGTTTCATGTGCCACATTAACCATCAACTACAACTGCGTGGCACTCTGTGTTAAAGAAGAAAAATACTCAGTAGAAAGAAAGGAGAAACAATCCAAGTGATAATTTATTGTAAGCATCCATTAACTAATGCTGAAATGTAACAAAATACTTTCAGAAGTACACAGGGTATCTGCAGGAATACTAAATGGCTTAATTATTTTTACTGCCTATACACTGCATATCAAATGAATTTATAATAAAGAAACAGCTGCAAGAAAACTTTGTCCCGCAAAGAAATAGAAGCAGCATGACAACTGCTTTTACTGCACATCTTCCCATTCCCTGGATCTTGGAAAGTACAGAAGGAAAGGGTTAAGTGTCCCACTCTTTTCATATTGAGGCTTAAATACAAAACAAGCTTCTTTCCTGCCTGCATTTCTGTCCCAAAGCCTCTCTGGTGCAGTGCCACCAGCATGTCTGCTATCCTGCTCCCCCACTTTTCACCAGACACCCCGTGTTGCTGCTACTCCCACTGAAGTTTGGGATGGCACCAACTCCTCCCCAGAGAGCATCTCTGCTCCTTGCCAGTGGGAAAGGATGTGGCTGGTCAGCACATGCGAAATCCCAGCGGGAGGTTTTGTGTGGTTTTTGGGGACGTGCACCACTACATGAACAGGATGTACTTCACCAAGGCATGCAGCCACCAATGGAATGCACGTGTATTTCTTCTGACAAGCTCACAGGGACCAGAACCCTTCCCAAAAGTGGGAAGTGAGTTTTTCCTGCTACAAGACCTGCATTTTCTTACCACGAGGAGCCTTGACCAGCACACTGCTGGGGGAGACAATGGAATGCAATTTCACCAACACCTCCCCTGCTCTGCAAGGGGCAGGGCCAATAACTGTATTTACTGCAGGATGAACCCAGCAGATGATGATGTTGGGCAAGAGAGGCTTGCCTGAAAGGGCTCCTAAAAAACATTACACAAAACAAAAACAGCATTAAAAAACCCTAACCTTAACCAAACAAAACTGGTTTGTGTATTCTCTCTCCCCTGTTGCCCTCTTCCTGCTGCATCCTTCCACCTTCCTCACCTTGCCAGGGGAAAACACACCTCTGCAGGCAAGAGCTCTTCTCCCATGTCTCCAATGCAGGCCTGTGCAGCCCCACAGAGACAGCAGCAGCCAACAGACAGATGGACACACAGACACACTAAAAGGAACACCAGCACGGTACTCAGCAGTAGCCTGATGCTAAAAGAGTGTGCCAGCTGCCATTCCCCTTTCCCAGACAAAGGAAAGGGAGGGTTTAGCCATCCATCCTGCTGGATCCCACAGGAAAGCCAGGCTTCTACAGCAGGATGAGCAGCTCCCATGAAAAGCTACCAGGAGAGGGGATGGGGAGTGCTGGATCCACACCCACAGCACCCTAAAGCCAGTGGAGCTTGCCATTCCCAATCCCTAGAAACTTTCTGGTTATCCCAGCACAAAGACAAACAGATGGAGAGTCCACACAGGGAAAGGGCAGGCACCTGGTGATATAAAACCACAGCACAAAATAAAAGTAATTTTTTTTTGGTAGATGTTTTACAGACTTCAAAAACAACCCAATGAGAAAGCAATAAAGAAAACCATTCACAGACCTAACAGCAAGTATTACAAACAGAAAGATGTACAAAAGTACAGTCTGCTTTCAACCAGTACTCTGAAAGGCCATTACATTTTCCCCCTTCTATTTAGCATATACTCTTATTTGCAAGAAAACCTCCAAATCAGCTTAACATCACCACCAATCCAGGAGATGAAAAAATAACCAATTGCAGAGAAGTGGTCTGACTACACCGCACCTCATTATTGTGTAAGCCCTTCTTCCTTCCCTCCCCACCCTCTGTCAAAATACTTGAGCCTTCCAAACCACTGTCTTTTGCCATTTAAGAGCTTGGCTAACTACACTTGCAGGCAGCAGGAGGAAGACACAGGCTGCACTCTGGGCTGCACAGTTTGCAGTAACACAGGCGACGTGACCGCAAAACTTCGGTGTCTCACTGGCAGACTGCTTCCTGCTAGTACCAGAGCAACTGCAAGCCAAGGTCAATTCTTCTCTTTAATTCCCTTCTTTCTCACTTTTTTTTTTCTTTTTTCCTGTGGCATGGGAAGAGAGCTTAGTTGTTTCTGCATGGATGCAAAGTGAATGAGGCTGTCGCTTCTCATTGCAGTGCTATTTATTACAGGTCGCTGACATAATACAGCTTCCCCCAATCCAAAAAAAAAAATGAAAAAGCAGGCAGGAGTTTTTGAGCATTGTCTCACTTGCTTCTTCAAAGGGAATATATGAAGAAGTTTTATTTATTTATATAGTGATCTTACAATGGATATGCATCTGCTTGTTTTCAGAGGCTTCCAGCTGAAAAAGGCAAGTTTCCTTGTCAGTAGGAGGTTTAAAGAATCCACGCACACAATAGAAGAAGAGAAGAACACGTCAGGAAAAGAAACTGCAAGACTAACAAGACACTGATAAAGAAAGGAAAAATTATACTGTAATCAAGGGTGGGGAGAACAGGGGGAGTATTGCAGGCTTGCTCCTGCATAAGCCAGATTCAGTGTAAGAAGAGAAGCAGGGTAATAAGAATTAAGCTCCACATCCCTGGCTGGTGAAAATCTTGCTGCAGCAGAAGACTCATTCCCAAAAGAACGTCTGGTTTAAGAGTTGGTTCTGGCCTCTCATCATCAGCAGTTCCTCCCAATTTAATTCATAGTTTCAGATGAAAAGATTTTATAGATCTCTGTTCTGTCTTGAGATGAGCTTGCCTAGAGCTCCATGCAATAAATTGATGATGAATCAATTTTCCTGCGCTGTGCTTTGTAGTCTGCTTTTTTTCATACAGCTCTGAGAGCTGTGTATAAAATACCTCATTCCTTACTTGTTTTTTAAAGATAGGCTAATGTCTCTAAAGATCAAGAATATCCACAGTCTATTTTCAGATTGCTCACAGTAAGCCAAAACTGCCCTAATAAAAACATCTTTTAATTCACCTGTAATATTTTATTACATGGCCAGATTAAGAGATAAACCAGCCTGTACCAGAGGCTGTGGAAGTTGCAGTGGTGACACAGGAGGAGTCAGAGTGACCCAAACACGACTTTTAAAAGGCTTTGCAAGCTCCCTGTGGGACTGGCTTTCCCCTCCCTCTCCCACCGTGGGGTCGAGCCTGCCAACCCACCGACCCCACAGTGCTTTAAGTCCCACAGCTACAGTACAAGACTAGGAAGAGAGCAGGTCTGGCATCCTCCTGGATAACACTATTTAACCCTTTCATCTGCCTTCTCCCACAGCAGTACCTGTGACAAAGCACAGCAGTTGCTATGGAGCAAAGAGAGCTATTAGCTCCTCTGTACTAATGTAATATAATTAGTATTATAATTTCCACAGTGCATTTTGTTATCCCTTCTTATCCTGGAATGCTTTATGGGTTTATACTTTTAGTCAGAGGCTGTCCATCTCATGAAGCTGAACTGACACCACTGACTAGAAATCCATGGCTTTGGAGAGCTTACAAGTCTTCAGGACAACATTTCCCACAGCAGAAAAGAGAGCAGGTGGTCATCAATGGCCACAAAAACTTTTCCAGCAACATCTAAATTTTCTGGGAAGTCCAGTAAGTCCAACCCCACATTTAACATCACAGAGCCAGCAGCTCCTGCCCACAAACCCCCCATCCAGCTCCCACCTTCCCCAAAGGCTGATGGGTCCTACACACAAGAATAAAGAAAATGCAATCACCCACACTGGAATTTGAAAAGACTGCCTGTGCATCCCACAAAAAGTCAAAGGATTTTCAATTTATCAAAGCTGCCAGGACAGAGCTCAAAGAGCTTCCTGTGCTCTGACACCACTCCCACTCCCGGCTGCCTCTTTCAAACACCCATATCTGGGCAATCCTCCACCTGTGTTTTTGGCTGCAGGTCACTACAAACTGTGCTTTTCTGACACCATCTCCCTCACCCTCTGTGGGTGTGTAACCCTCATCAAAGCTACTGGGAAGGTGCAAGGAAGAGTTTTGCAACCTTTGTTTTATAAGCATGTAAGACATAAAAGATTTTCCTTTTGCATACAGCAACCTTCAATTCTCTGTTCTTTCTCCCCAGAACCTCCCACAAAACGAATTAAATGCCACGCAGACACAAACAAAATTAAAATATAATGCTGGTAATTTTGGAGTTTTGGGCTTGAATTTTTCCACTGTTTTTACAGCATCCATGTTAATGCAGCATGGAAAGGAAAAGCAGCTTGTTAGCTTTTGCTCTCTCTTGCAGCTCAACTGCCGAGGCTACCCAACACACTTGTACTCTTATTTGCCCTCCCTTCTACCACATCTCAAGCTGTGAAATTAATATGCACAGAGGACATAAACCTCTAGCTCAGGAATAAAAAGTGACCTTAATATGCTCCTGCTTAATCCTTCTCGGGCTCAGCGTACCATCGCTCTGGGAAGACAGCCCAGCATGAAAGCAAGGTGCCACCTCGCCCTTCAGCGAGAGCATCCTCCCCACATGCGCACTGGGGGACTCCTTGCAGAAAATCCCTCCTTGGGAGGAGCAGCACAGCAGCAGGAGCAGAGGTACCAGGAGCAGCACACTGCATCCACACCTGGACCACTTGCAGCTGGGAAGCACTGATCTGATGTGCAGATAACCACTCCAGCCTGCTGATTCTCAGGGAAAAGCTGCAGGATTTGGCTCAAAGGGCCAGCTGAGAAACTGCTTTTGCTTCTCAACCCACCTACACAGCAGCAGTGGACACTTTGCACAGCAGCACCCACGCAGGCAGCGCCCCACGGCGCCGCTGCCATTGAAGCTGTGAGGAAAAACTCCATTCAAAGCGTTTAAAATAAGAGAGATTTCATTTATAATGCCCTCTTGCACTCCCCTCCCCACTGCCCCAGGTCAGGCCTGAAGGCTTTGCCTAGCCTGAGGTTTCAGCTGTTCAGTTTCAAAACTCTGAGGTCCCAGACAACAACTACTGAAGGTTTCTGCCAAATTTAATTTTTCAGGCATGAGGAAGAGCCACACTGAGCCCTAAAATGTGCACAGTCAGATGATGCCATGGGTGGCAGCAAGGCTCCCTGCTCCATGAGAACAACTTGAACAACACTATTTCCTGCATCCCAGTCTGGAGAGAAGCACAAGCACACAGCTTTCTCTAAAGGCACAAACAAGTACTCCATCCTCAGAAACAGCACCAAATTTTGATAACAAATCACCACCACCTCTTTCTCGAGGTTAAAGCCTATGCACATTGAGCCAGTTACACAATTATTCTGGATTTTCAGGAAAAGGAGAATTAATGTTCAAACACATGGAGTGGCAACAGAGAGACAAAAAGCCTTGCCCATGCCAGCACCCAGGGACCGTGCCAGAGGAACAAGTGCTTGCAAAGTGGTGACTGTATTTCTACAGATTCCTCAGTTGTTGCTTTGAACTCTTTCCCTGAAAAGAAGTGTTTTGACAGCACACCAGATAAAAAAGGAAAGTAAAAGTAACTCTGAAGTGTATGTGAAAATACACACATAAAACTATACAAACCAAACTATCTTCTTTTGCCACTGTGAAAGCATCACATTAAATGTCATCAAAACAGTAAATTCCAGAGCAATTTGTTTGTGCGTTAGCAGTTCTTAAATTTAATACATGCATGGGTGTAACACACACATTCCCCTCATGATCTTTTCAACAGTTGTCACAGATCTGGAGCACAACAAAAGCAGAGCCCAAGGGTGCTGGATCTACTCAGGAGCTTGTTTCTAACACAGGTGAAGACTAAATCAGACCAGTCTCATACAAGGAAGACACCAATGGAAGGGTAAGGTGTGACAATCCAGCCATCTCCAGAAAGCCATGTTTTCTACCAGGAATATTCCAAGCCCAATCTGCAAAACAGATTAATTTTGCATGCAAAAGGACAGTAACACACCCAACTGACCATTTGTGCAAGCAATTACACATGCGATTACCTGACCGCATAATTGCGTGGGCCTGATTTTCAAACTGGGTCTTCAATTTTTTTTGAACACAAATTTAATAAATAGATATTGAGTAGTTTTGAAGCCCAGTCACCCAGACCTACGACCCTAAACCAAATATTGAAAAGAGATGCTGAAATGTGTATTTACCCAAAAAAAGAGCATCATGTATCCCTGGCATAATGTAGTACATGGCCACCAAACTGAGCCACAAGTTTCTCTGCTGAAACTTCTAGTTCTTTAAATTGCAACTGAGGGCCAAATATCTGTACAAACATGCCAGATTATCTCCATCAGAAGCACTGGAAAGTTCCTTATTGTAATTCTTTCAGTGAAAGACTTCTGGGGCTTTCTTGCTACTCAGGATGTATTCTAGGGAGGAAAATCAAAGCACAAACACATTGAAAGAAAACTATTCTTAGCAAGCTGGTCAGCAGCTCATGAGTACAGTTTCTTTAGACAAATCCTGAAGATAAAGCAAAATCCAGCTTTGAATTATGAGGTGATGCAGGGTTTCCTGCATATGATCCAAGCAGTTGATGTCCCAGGCCTTTGCATTGCTAACCTCTAGGGAGAGGTTTTTATCTAAATTTAATCATCCTCAACTATTTTCAGCCAATCGTAAGGAGTATTTTTCTTTTATGGAATAATCCTAAACACCGTCAATTTTCCTGTGCATGTCAACCTCAAGTCTCTATTTTACATGTCAAGCAAAAGCCCTTTAAGATTAGCTGTCAGAGCCTGAGAGTTTTGGCCAAATATCAATTTTCTGTGTGGATGACGCATTAAATTTAAGATGCTTGTTGCTACTGAGGGCAAAGGAATATAGCAATTACCAAGCTATTTCTGACTTACAAATCCATAAGTAATCATACTGCTGGAAACCCAAACTTGGTGGGAAATAAATTAACTAGAGTGTTAAAAACAAGGACTACCACTGAAGTAGTCACTGCCACCTCCCTCAGGATGCACATCAGCAGGAAGACCTGATATCACAGTCCCTGAGCCACGGACACTTGCAGAGATCCTGGGAAAAACAACTCCAATTCCCTCAGAGACCCAGGGAAAAGCAACTCCAATTCCCTCAGGCATTTTCATCATGCATTTCATCCCCCACAACTATACCCAGACCACAGAGTTTGTGAGGTGGCCTCTGCTCCTCTCTGCCCTTCCCTGATACTTCAGAGCCTGCCACTGATAGTTTTCTTTATTGCATCTCCACATGACACTAAAGTTCTGTATTGTGTGGCACCCAGACATACCCTCCTTAATACCACTAAGCCAGGCTTATGTGATCAAGAAATGATGTTGTTGTACCACCTCATACTGACAACTCCCAAGGAAAGCTTTATTTTACCCACCAGAATAAGCCTCAGACTGTGCTACCAAATAAACAGGGGGGTTATTCCAGATATTCCTAGAAAAACAGGCATGCTGCAGTTCATACTAGTTCTCGGGGAATGTAATCTACTCCTGGTAAGAAGAGCTTTGGTGATCTTCTGCAAGAGTCAGCTGGGATCCCAAGAAACCCTGGCACTTTGGCTCACATCAGCACTACCCAAATTAAGGAGTAACAAGCCAGGTAGCAGTGCATCCCTCCTCCTTGCTGGCATTGCTCCAGTGCTCATCCTTCACCAGCCTGCAGCAGCACTGCCTCATAAAGTCCTGAAACACCATCCGTGCCCAAGGGAAACACCAGTATTAAAGCTCAGGACAAACAATGAAAACCTGACACTGGCCCCAAAAGGCAAGACAAACAAATCTAAACCTGACAGGGGCTACTCAACACAAGGACCCAGTCACCAGTAAGGCAAAAAAGATGGACTACCAAACACCAATGTCAGGAATGTACCAGGAGTTGATGCCATTTTGTCACATCAATGAAAAAAACAGTCAGACTAGATCCAAAAAAAAACCCAAAGGAAACAAGAGTCACTGCAATTCTCACAAAGCCTGGAACAATTTGGACACTTCTAACACAGGAAAAGCCCAAGGTACAGAGTGTTGCAGCAGAAGGTTTACGCCCACAAGGACAGGATCCATCTGGGCCAGAGAGGACCCACAGAAATCACACACTCTCTACAGTCTTTTTTTGGAAAAAGCCACTATATGCCATGTTTTGTCTCATTTCCATGGGCCTTCAGCAAGAGTGGGATTATTCAAATTGACAGCAACAGTCTGGCAAGATTGTTTTCCAGTATCAAAGGACACCTACCCAGTAATTGCTGTACCATAGCATGAGGCATAGCCCACGTATTTTAATGCCTTAACCACATGGCACGGCAGCAACTGGACCAAAGCTATTAAGTCTTAATGAACCCACGTTTCCATCATCAATTTCCCCAGCAATATTTGCAAGACACTGCAAAACCACAATTCAATCAGCCCCTGTATAAAATACTACAAAGGGTTTTAAAAATATGGCTTATAAAAACAATCACCGGAATTTTTCCCCCATTACTTAAGCGACATGAGTTTTGACTTTTCTCCGCATACAGAAGAGGTAAAGATTTTTTTTT
>VZRH01007182.1:610087-623044 GCA_013397555.1 Urocynchramus pylzowi | reverse complement strand
GGGCCCTGCCTGAGGGGCGGCCGCGGAAACACCGGCGGGAGCGGGCCCCCGGGGGAAATCTGCCGTGCTGTGCCCCGAGGTGCCACCGGGAGCGACCCCTGTGCTCCGGGGGCACAGGGACACCACCTCCTGACACGGCTCCCCGAAATCGCAGCGGCCTCAGTGCGAGCTGAGCCCGTCCCAGCCCGGCCGCAGCTGAAATGTGAAGAGCATCGTGGGCAGCGTGAAGCGCGCCCGGCTCCTCTCTGGGTATGTATGGGACACCCCCGTACACCTGATCCCGACAAGGACGTGGCATGTCGCCCTCCTCCCCGGGTTCTGCCCCAAAACACGCCCGCCCTGCCGTGAATGCTCACAGCCCCTCTTGCAGTGACGAGCACCCCGCCTGCACTCTCAGCACCAAGGGGAGTGCAGGGCTGCCCAGCGCTCAGCCGAGGCAGCTGGGATGCTTTAGGGGGGAAGGGCTGGAAAGGAGGGAGAGAGGTTCTAAGGGCAGTAGGGCAGGTTGGCAGCACCTCGGAGATCACTCTTCAGTGTGGTAGTGGGTGGACTTGGCGCTGAAGCAGCTGATGAGAGCCGTGTTCTCCAGCCTGCCTGCAACCCTGTGGGGCACAGACGTGTAATGGCATCTCCCACCGATGCACCCCAATCTTGATGTCCTCTGCCAGCCTCGTGGCACCTCCTTGATGCTCTCAGGTGGGGACAGCAGCAGTGCCTGGGTCCTGCAAGCATCATCCCCCTCACTACCACCCACCCCAGCAAAAGGTGAAATTCCAACATAGACATCCTCCCTAACAGATCCAGGGGACCAGTGTCTCATCAAGACTTGTCTTGGAAAGACAGAGACTGAAAATCTCAACATCTCGTCACAGGTGGGAGACAGCAGCTGCCATTTATCAGTCTTGATGAGTTGATTGGCATCCTCAGTCATAGCTGAACTCTGCAAGTGCACAAGAGAAGAACACCTTCAGTTCTTTGCTTCATGTCCCCAAAATGTGTGCCCTGGTTTCGAAGCCTGCTCACCCAGATCAAGCCCTTCTGCATCTCACCAACATGAAGGAACTCTCCTTAAGCCTTTCCAGCTGGTCTGTGCAGTATGTCTTGGAGTGACTTCCCAGTGATGCTAATAGCTTTCCCTGGCACCCCCAAGCAGATTAAGTGGAAGACTGTAGCAGCAAGTGCCTTCCCTCCAACCAGCTCCAGTGGAATGGTTTTCCCACAGGAACCAACCTCAGAGGAATAACCCCAGTCCTTCCAGCCAAACTGCCTCCTTTCCAGGGAACCCAGAGGCTTGCATGCCTTTAAAAAGAAAGAAAAAAATCCCCAAATCAAGATAGTATTTCAACTCGGATTATGGCTCTCTGGGCAAAGAGCTGGAAGTTTAGCTGGAACGAACTATGCAGGCTTTGCAGAAAGGAGGCTGTAAAGAAGGAGGTGTTGTTGCCCTCGATGCTGCATCCCACTGCCTACAGCAGCAGTGGCAAAGGGGCAGAGAAACCGGCAGGCAGAGGCAGGGGAAAGAAAAGGCAGCCTGGAAGCAGGGCGCTGACATGCAGGGTGTTCAGCCTCTTCCTTAGGCTTTTCCCTGAGAACACCACCTGGGTGAGGCCAGCAGGAGAGGCTGGGAGCCAGCCCGTGCCCTTGCTGAGCAGATTTGCAGCAGTGCTGCTCATCCCTCCTTGCCACCCCCAGGAAAGAAGCGTGATCCCTGCCTGGCGCAGAAATGGATCCAGCGGGAGGCTGTGAGGCGAAACTCACTCAAATATTGAACTAGAAAAATTTTGCTGGATCTGCCTCTCAGTAAACAGTGACTAATTGCTCTGGCTGGAGCTGCTGTACCTTCTAGATTGGAAGGTGCAGATGGAGCAACGATAGCGAAGGCTCCTTACCTGACGCCGGCTGTACATTAATCACGAATGTTTGCTATGCAAATCTTGTCATACAAAGCAATTATTGCTGTTCCCATACTGACCTCATGTTTATTTATTACATGAGCTCTTTATTTGAACCTTGTCTGGTCTCTCTTCCCATATAAGCGTATTAGTATGTGGCTTCCAAAGGCACCCAGCTGAGAAATTGTAGATTTATTTGTGGCGTGGAGGGATGGCACACGACACGCCAACTGCAATGCAGAGCTGAGAGGCTCAGCTCTTACACCAGTGGCTCTTCATGCAAAATATTCTCACCCCGAGGTCTCTTGCTGGGATGAAGGACACTTTCTAACAGCGCAGGGCTGCGACTCCGGGTTTGCTCTGACGCTGCAGTATTAACCGATGGTTAATGGAGACTGTCAGCCCGAGGAGCCACGCAATAAAACTCTGCTTGGGCTTCTTTAGGGCCCGCTCAGTACAAGTAGAATTTTACACAGTGCTTCGTCCTTGGCTTTGTCACCTTTGCCTACCTCCAGAATGATGAGTTGCAAATGGATTTAACTGTGCCACCAAGTAAGTTGCCAAGTGCGTTTTTGAATGTGGTAGCTGGAGTGATGGGTGTCTTTAAGCACCAAATATTCTCTTGCCAGGGGTTTTCTCCATGTGATTTAATGTTGGGCAACACTGGCATCCGGTGGGCAGAGGGTTTCCTCCTTAACAGCTTGCAGCAGCTCACTCCCTTGATTTTTGTCCTATGGCTTCTCAAGATGATCATTAAATGCAATTTCTACATTAATCTGGGTTCTGTTTTCCCCCTTCCTTCAGTTCAGCTCCACAGCAGGCAGAGCAATGCATTGCTTTTTTAGTGTTTTCTTTCAAGCACACTCTGTTATACAGTCTAGGGTCTTCTGGAGTCAGCTGCGGTGTAGGGAGGCAGGGACTCTGCCTGCCCTACACCGCAGGCAAGTCTCTGTTCCTCCCTTGAGGCTGACAGGAAAGGTCTCCATGGTTCTTGCTTCAAACCAAACCCTCCTGTCTGACCTCTGTGGGCCCCTTCCTTGTCCACAAACATTATTGGTGCTCTTTTACTGGGGGAAACTGTAGAAAAGCCCCCAGAGCCTGAATGAAATCAAGTCTCTCTTACACCCCTCAGAGCAGCGAGAGAGGCAGGGAGGGCTTTCTTCTGCTTTCACCTCTGCTTTCAGCTCTTCCCAATGTAGCATCATTTTCTGATGCAATTAACACTTCTTATCGCTTCCAAATCATTAATAAAGCCAGTAATTAACAGCAGGCCTGACAGTGAACTGAGCAATGCCACACTGTGTACTTTTGCCCCTTTCCACCATCACCCCTTCCTTAGGATCTCGGCTGGCTTTCCATCCACTCGACAACTTGCATGCCCCAGTCAATTTGAAATATTCCTCCCCCCCTCCCAGTATTTCTCTTTTATGGTGCAGCTGTAGCTTTTGCTAATTGTTCATGAAATGACTTTCCTTTTTTTCTGAAGCAATATTTTTCTTGATAAGTTGAATTTAAAAGGGGCCATAAATGACTAATAGTAATTAATAAAAATGAAGAAATAATTGGGCAATGTCTTTAAATGTATATGCCTGGAGTCAAACTCCTAAATCCCTGTTTCTGTTAGATCAGCTTGGGGTTTTTATTCTCCCCTGAAGGAGCAGCAGTGCCCAAGACTGTCAGGGAATACTCCAAGTGATGGAATAACTCTCCAACAACCCCAGAAAGCTGTGGGCTGGGAGAATGTGGTGGACCATGAGGGCAGCACATAGCTTGCTGCTGCCCTCCTCCTCTGCTGACAGGCTGTGCCAGGGCAAGAGGGGCTTTGGGGACCTGGTGGACAACTTGATCCTCTTGAAAAACACCGCCTTTAACCCATGGAGAGCCCTGCCACTTCCACAAGACTGTTAGAAAGGGATTAGACATTTAAGGGCAAGACAGTTACATTAAAAAAAAAAAAAAAAAAAGCAGCAATAAAAGGCTTTTGTGGTTCAGAGCATAAATCAGCCTTTTACTGCTTCCCCTTGCAGGGAGCGCAGCCGCAAGCGCCTAACTCAGGGATTTTATATCTAGTTGTGAAATATCTGGGGGACAGCAGTGCCAGGGAGCAGGCACGGGACCCTGTGCCTGAGTCAGCACTGCCCAGCCAAGGATGCTGCAGCATCCTGGTGGCTTTGGGAGGGAGGCTGGGTGTGATGGCATGGAGTCAGGGACACGATCCCGTTGTGCAAAGCAGGACTTGGAAGAGCACTGAGATGGTTTTGAGGGCCACTTCACCCCTGCTCCCCTCTCCTGATGATAATTAATGGCTGGTGGTTTTCCTTTGCCAAAGTAGACTAGAAGAAACTCAGATCCACCTCCCCAGCTCATCAAAAGGTGATGTTTTACAAAGTAGCACAGCCACCCTAACCAAATGTGTGCTGGCTAATTGCCTTCGGTGTGAAATTAGGTTTGTGGTTTCTGTGGGATCAAGTGTGGCTTCCTCCTCTCCTCCCCAACCTCCTTGGTTGTGTTCCCAGTCGCTGATGAGCATTTGATCTGCAGAAAATACCTCACTTTTGCAGCCAGAAACACACTCACTCCAAGCCCCTGGCTTTACTTACACCCAGAATGCCTCCTGCAGAGGCAGGAGGGTTGGAGAAGCTGCAATGTAGCAGAGCAGACAGTGCCACGTGGGGCTGAACCTCGTGGGGCATTTTGGGAGCTGGCAGGCAGGGTGGGTTTGAATGCCCTACATGTGGGGCATTAGGTCACAACATGTCACTTTGTTTCCACTGCTCCTTGCAATGTCAAGGGGGACAGAGCTGGCCGAGCTGGGACATGTCTAACCAGCACCAGGCCCTCCTGCTTGCTGGACCAGAGAAGGATGTATGCAGCACAGTAGGAAATTGTTTAGCTGAAAGCATGGTAGAACTTGTGCCTTGCACTGCAGCATCTTATGTCATTTAACAAAGCAAGCGTGTGTCAGCTGTGGTGACAGAGATGCTCCTTGTCAGCCGTGCTGAGCGAGAAGCCCTGGTCCATTAGGCAGCACGTGCCAGAGTGCACGAAGCTGGAAGCAGGCATCTCTGCACAGAGTGGGCAACCCTGAAACAAATACAAACACTTGATGTGAGAGAACTATTCACTTGGGTATCCTCTTGCCTGCCAGCACAGGCTCACACGTGACAAGCAGCCAAAAGCCCGTGCAAGAAGAAGATGACTTCTCACCTGCAGACATCTGAGACCTTTGGAAATACTTGCCCACCTCAAACTGATGCAAGACAATTACTGAGGTTTCCTTATAGGGGCAGGCTTTTCATTTGACACCTGGAAAAGCAGAACGATAAATACAGGCTCCATATGTGCACAGCCAGGTGAGCAGCTCTTTGGAAGTGCATGGCCTCTGCAGACACCTCTGGTGAACACCTGTGGGGAGAGAGAGTGGCATGGAGGTGTCCCCACCTCTCCATCTCCTGCAGAGATGCTCTGCTGCGTGGCCGAGATCCCCAGCTCCACGTTTCGAGCAGTGGGACCTACAATGGGAGCAGTGTGGAGCTCAGCTGTGTTTGCAGGGCTTCAGAGATGATATCATAACCCCAGAGGCAGAGCAGAGGGGAGCTCCAGGCAGGCAGAGAGATGTGAGCTCAGCCATTCACCAGGGACAGTTAATCCAGCATCAACACTGGGCCCATTGTGGGGTGGTGAAATGCACTACTTTGTCTTTTTTTGTGTGTGGGTTTTTTTTTTTTTTTCAGAATTATTGTTTGAGGAGTAACAAAAATTCCCCTGAAGCACAAAGACAAGTACTCTAGGGACCTGAAAGAAGCCACCCAATTAGATAATAGAAAAAGTATTTTATAAAGACAAAATTTCAGCAGCAACCAAAACAACATGGGTTTATAATTGTATTTTCTGTAACTAAAGGCTGATATCAAGAAAACATTTTGGACTATAAAACATTTGGGTTTTAGTGGGTTTTGGGTTTTAGTGTTTATATCTCATTCATAGCAAAAAGATTTAAGTACACTCTCAGTTATTGTAAGAGTCCTAAAACAGGCCTATGTTGTCCACTCTGAATTAAAGTATCATATTGTTTCTTTTTTTTTTTTTCTTTTGGTCCTCCTCCTGTATATATCAAACTCCTTGGCAACTGCTTTTCCAAGGGCCTCACTTACATTTCACAGAATCATAGAATAGTTTAGTTTGGATATAAAGGTACTTTCAAACCCCCTGCAATGAGCAGGGACATTTTCAACTAGATCAGGTTGCTCGGAAGCCCAGCTTGACCCTGAATGTTTCCAGGGCTGGGGCATCCACCACCTCTCTGGGAAACCTGTGCCAGTTCCTCCTCACCACCCTCATTCAGCCCAGTAGAAGATGCAGTATTTTTCCCATCACCCACATGCAAAAAACATGGGCGTTTTTGTTTTCTTCCCAACTCATATATGACATCCAAATAGAGCATTCTCTTGCCTAGTCCTCTCTCACTCATCCTTCTTTCCCACCTCTCCCCTACCTTCTCTGTGATCCTGGTGGTGTGTCTCACATCTGAAGCCAAACTCCTCTCAGCTCAATGATTTCCTGCCATATTTCATGTCTTCTTCCTTTTTAAAAATAGAGGAACATCCTCCCAAGCGGCATCGAGCAAAATGCAGTAAGGAAAATTTAGAGGTCACCCACTTGATACTGAGGAGTTTCTGCTTCTTTCTTCTTGTTGGATCATACTTCAGACTGGTGCTGACTTCTCAAGCCATACAGGACAATAATATTGTAATTGTAATTACTAATAATATTTGCATTTTCTTATGGGTGACTCAGTTTTGCAAGGTGACACAAGGCAATACCAGCCATGGTTCAGCATTATCATGCTCAAAGCTGTCAGTAATGGGGCTGGGGTACTTCACACATGGTCAAAGCACCCCACTCTTTACAACACATTCAAGGTTGCATCTGAAAAATTTTAAGGGGGACTAAAGGATACCCACCCATTCTCCAAAGCACATTTGAAGTTCCCAGTCGTAATTATTTACCAAGCAGTTTCTCAAGCTTTTTTTTTTTTTTCCTAAAAAGTCTTCCTATGAAAAATTCATTTATACAGCACAAACTGTGTCTATAAATAATAGACACTCCAGCTCACCTGCCTCTTTACATTTCTATAGGCAATGCAAGCTCTACTTATAACAAAGTAGAGCAAATTAACGCTGCCGCGTTATCAGCACACATCCCCCGTCTGGCACAATTTGCTGGAAGGTCCCGTTTGCCTGATAATTCATTGTTTCTATAGCAATCCTGACAAGAAGAGTTTCCCATTGTGCTCAAGGAAAAGGGCACTCCCAAGACCACAGTAGCTTTATTAGCTCTAAATACCTTACAAATAGAGTCTGGTTATCAAAATTGGTTTTCAGAAGTCACCATTATTTCAAGCTTTGCTGTTAACACGCCCAGGACGAGATGTTCGGTCGCTCACAGGGGACCAGCCCATTGGCTTAGAAGCTCACACTGGATTGATTTGTAGGATCTGCACCAGTCAGATCCTTCCAGGTCGTTGTTGCCATGTGAAATAGTTCTGTTATTCTAAATTTTCCATGTAGCTGTAGGAGTCATGAAGCTGCCGAGGTGAGCGGAAGCACTCAATAACTTAGCAGGCTGCGCCAAAGAGGATTTACAACCCAACTTGTTATAAACGCAGGGATTGAACTCACTTGTCCTCATCCAAGTGGCAAAAGCAGGAGCAATGAGGTGGTATCTGGGGGTGTGGGCACTGCTTGGCAGGTGGCTCACATGGGGGTGGCTTCTCCATGCAGGACACCCCCTCCTTGCCTTCCCTGGGGCCGGAGCCCACCAGGAACACGGCCCGAAGCCGAGCGGCATTTCAGGGTGCTGCTGCCAAGGCAAGGGCAAAACTTCCGCTGGGAGGCAGGGAGCAGGCAGCAGGCCAGTGGGTCGCCTTGTCTGCAGGCAGCCATGCAAATCTCTGCCCAAATTTTCCCTTCCTTGCCTCCTTTTTTTTTTTTTTTTTTTTTTCTGGAATCAAATAGATGAAAATTGCAATCATTGTATGTAAGTATTTGTGTATGGATGTACATGNTTTTCCTTTCCTTTTTTTTTTTTTTTTTTTTTTCTTTCCTGGAATCCAGCCATTTGCAAGGTGAATGCTCTCTTCTTGGAAAAAAAGAAACTTTCAGCAAGTACTAGGTACTATATAAATGTTGTTATTAAGGTTTAAAATCTATTTTCATATTTATTTTTAACCTCTGTTACTGCTTTTCTGAATACTAGGTGATCAGGAAAAAAAGGAGGGCTACTTCAAATTATGACAAAGGTCCCACCCCCTGACAACACTGAACAAGAGAACAGATTTGGCATGAACACGCAGGAATTAATGCTGCTGCTTTTTGGACTTTATTAGATGTGCAGAGGGTCTGGCATGTTCCTCACAAAGATGTCATTTGATAGCTCTTATCACTGAAAAAGGGCAAAGGAAAGTGTAGGAGAAATCACAGCACTTCCACATCTCTGCACATCTTCCCAGCTTATAAAAATACTTGCAGAAGGGAATAAAAGGATTTGTTTTATTTAATTTTTCTCCTTACAGTTTTTTTTTCCCTATCATGCCTAGTGTAGAAATCTTTTTCAGTAAATTGAGATAAAAATAAAAGGTACTAGCAGTTTATTTTATCTTGATAGACTAAAATGGATTCAAATTCAGAAATTGTCCCTTTTTCAGGTAAAAATAACAATGCCTTTGGAAGATCACCCATGGGGAAAAAAAAATAAACAACAATCCCCAAACGCCCCATTCTGATTTGGAATAGCTCTCATACGAAGGGAAAGCTCTCATTTTTTCACCCTACAAGCCTTCCAGTTCTCCCACAGCACCTTCTTAAATTCCAAGCCACAGAATGGTTTGGGGTGGAAGGGACCTGAAAGCCCATGTGGTCCCAACCCCACAAACAGACACCTTCCACCAGGCTGCCCAGAGCCTCACCCACCATGACCTGCTCTGACCACACAAGAGGTGACTTGAATCCAGATCTTGTCCCATTATCCATGACACGACCACTTGACCACTAACTGGCTTCAGCACAGTTTCCTGAGCTTTCCCCATTTGAGTGGTTTCCCCCTTCTGCCATAAAAACCTGCCACAAATTCCATCCATCCTTATGAACAGGAATGGTTGCAAGCTTCCCTCCTAATGTTTTTAAATTAAGACTTAATGAAGACTCAGAATTTAAGATTAAATGCTCAGCCCCTGGCTAATTATGTTTGTACTGTTCAATTTCCTTGGCAAGCATTTGAGATAAAAAACAAAACAAAACAAGCCCCAAACAATATTTACACATTCTAGAACACAGCAAATCCTTCTTTGAAAAGGCACAAGAAATCCCTGTAGAGCACTGGTACACTTTCAGCCAGCCTCCTGTCCAATTTCCTGGGGAAAAAGAAACAAAAACAAAATGCAGGTTCACGACCTTGTGATTTTAAAAAAAGTGAAATATCTTAAATATTTGTGTTTGTCTGTTCTGGCTGCTCAGGGTGCATTATAGCTACATATGCAATTAGCTTCTATTCCACACCTCTGCATGGGTGAAGATCTGAAGTGCAGATCCCCTTTACAGCTATTATACATCACTTTTTAAGAATTGCCTTTAAAGTATTACATTAGGCTGATGTTTACCTTCCATTTAGGTCTTTCATTACAAATCCAGCCATTGGTTGGATCAAGTTTTCATTTCTATAATATTTTTTTCTCCCTGTAGCAGTGCCTTGTAAACAGCCTCCTTACATATGACTATGAATGAGATGGAAAAGCCAGGGAATATTTTGTGGTATGAGGAAAAAATTGCTGTGCTTACTGCCTTATAAAATGCACTTGATAAATTTGAATAATCTGAATTTTTATTACAACAGTCTTTAAAATAAAGAGGTACAATTTCCTCTTTTTTTTTTTTTTATTTTAAATAATGCACCAAAATCTTAATAAACAATTTTGTCTGAACCACAGGGAGAAATGAAAGGCTCTTCTATGTAGTGACTCACTGGATTATTGAAAACAACTATGTGGCTGCAACTGCTTTGCCTTCCTGATATATCTTTTTCCTCTGTTTTTAATAACGAGATCACTGTAGAGCTTTGATGAAAAATGAAATTTCCTTCTTTTCCAGATTTGATTTTTTGACAGAAATATTTACGTGGGTTGGAGAAATGCATCTAAAATGACACAGCTCAAGTCTACCAGGAACAGATTTTTACATACACCAGTTGCAGAAATCTTCCTGCCCATCTTAATTCTCATAATTTATCCCCTTGTGTGTTTTTTCCTTCTGTGGATCGGACAATCAATTTTTCCTCCCTTTTTATGAATAAGCCTCTCTCAGAAATGAGACACATGGCTTTAACTTCTGGGGGAAGCTCTGCCACTGCTGCCAAGGAAAGGGATGTGAGCTGACGGGCTGTTCTGCTCTGGAACATTAAGCAGATCACACTCCCACTGCAAAGTGCCATTGTCAACATTAAACTGACTTGTTAATAGCCCACTGGTTTGGGTTTTCTTGTTTTCCTTTCCAAGTGTATCTACAGTTAACTGCATGGAAAAGAAATCCCAAAACAGCAAAACAGTGCTGAGAAAGGTCTCCCTCCTAAATGGTGGCAGCTCTCAGGTAGATGCTTGAAGCTCTCCTCTCTCCATAGGTATGAAGCAGAATCGTGGCTGTCTTAACCCATCTCTAACACCATTACTGACAGTATGTTTAAAAAAAAGGAATGATTTTCTGTGGGATTCAGGAGGAGATTGTGTGTTTTGGTACTGCTTGACACGCTGACAAGCAGGAGAAAAATGTTGCCCTGTAAACATAGCTGTCTCTGTTGATTGAGAGATGTCTTATGGAAAGGTATTAGTCAGTGTAAACCCCAGGATACCCAACAAAGAGGGATTTCAATAAAAAGAGCCATTAAAGTGGCTCATCCTCTCTTCACAGGCTCAGGGGTAGAGAGAGATGTTACCTATGCACTTCTGTTGATCTCCATGCTTAGCAAAGCCACGAGCACATGGAGCAAGTAGCATTTCAGATACCACCACATTCCTTTCAATTAACCTGGAAAACCTGTCCAAGGCTGGGCCCTCTCCCACTGAAACTCCAGTTTAACATCACTGACACAGAGAGACAGATATTCCCTCCATTGTGCAATTTGGGGTGGACTTTTTTCTTTTTTTTTACAATGCAGAACAGGTGAACCACTTTTTTCTTCCTAGGTATTTATGAGACTTTTTAAAGATCAAAGCAACCAAGCAACCAGGTAAAACAAACTGCACCTGCCAGCCAGTTGGACCCCTGTAAAATTCAGTGCTGGAAGGGACTTTCTTCAGAACAGCCTCCTGATCTTTACAAGGCATTCATGTTAGCCTTCCTAATGACCTCTCTGCTCTGAGCTCTATTGGCAGAGCAAGGCTTGGGGAGCCATCAAGGGCAGGTGTTGGTACAAATGTCCCCACCTTTGTAAATGAAGCATCTCACACAATACAGGGCTGCCAATGGTTGGTTTTCTGGCTCCCACACGTCTCCTCCTCTTTTGGGGGGAGCTGAGGGTGCAAAGGGAGCAGAGCCTGCAATGCACCCATCAGCTCAAAAGCAGGACTCAGTCCTGGAGGTAATCCTTATCCTCTCAAAACTTTAACCTAAGGGAGCACAAAAGGAAAAGTAATCATCTTGTGCTGGTCATTCGCTTTGCCCACCGCCACAAATATCACAGAAAGAGAGGCCCTCAGCAGGGTTTGCTTTAGCTCAGGAATAACTCCTGTTCCAGCCACTGCTGGGGCTGTTTAGTCCTTCAAGTTTTTGACATATTGAGGAAAGCCTCAACAACGCAGACAACTGCAGTGAAATAAGAGGCTGGCTCAAACATTGACGATCCACTGACTGTGAGACAGAGAGATGATTGTACTGCCTGCCTCGGCAAGACCTCTCCTTTCACCCCCCTCGGTAGGCATCCCTTCAACAACTGCAAGGGGCAGAGCTGGTCCCTCAAAATTTTCTTCCTTCTCCCCCACCCCCAATTCCTATCCTTGTCATACAGAGTAATAATCAAAAACAAGCCTGTGTTTTGCTAGCATAGCAGAAGAAAAATCAATCTCCTTGTTGACCTGGTGAAAGAAAGGTGGAGTACCTGAAGCTCTGCTTTCCCATCTCCAGATGCCACTTACACTGATAGGCAAATTTTCAGAGAAGAAAGATAGTAATCTGCAAGTACTCTGCTGTACTGTGGATTCATCTGTCCAACAGCAGCAGATAAAGGTGAAGGCAGCTCACTATCACACTCACTCAGTTGCAATAGTTTGCACCTAGAGAAAGTTTTGGGGTTTGGGAAAGAAAAGAAGATAATTTGCAACCACGAAAAATGAGATAAAACAAAGCAGTGTAGGGAAAGGGGCAGCTTTGCACTGTGCAAAGCAAAATAACCTGGCACATTTTTACCTGTTTAGGTTGCTTTCACCAATGAGGCTTTTTACTCTCTTCAAGCCAGGGAAAACCTGAGGTGTAACCTCTCCTCCAGGGCTTGCTATCCAGAGGGTCACCTCAGGGAGCACATGGCAGAGGCGGCCGTGATGCTGAGCTTTGGCTGGGAGTCCTCTCAGGAGCACGGAACACGTTGGGTGTGGTGGGGCATCACGGAGAGCTTGGCTGTGCCAGCTGCACACCTGTGACTGCAGGGATGTTCAACTGGCAAAGAGTCACCCTCCAGAGGTGGGATGCTTCATAAACTGCTGGAAGGTGTGGGAAAGACCTCAAAAGAGAAGGAGAGACGGGAGAGAAAAAGAAGAAGGAAAAACAAAATAAAACAGAGAGAGAGAGAGAGAATTTAAGAAAAAAAAATTAAAAATGAGAAAAGGGAAAGGAGATTTTGTTCCAACGAATCCCTGCTGCAAAATACCGAAATAGTTGGTATTGTGAACCCCCGAAAAGCAGCGCGGGCGCTGCGGAGCCCGCCGGGGCCGGGCGCTGCCCCGTGCGGCCGGCGCTGCCGCGGTCCAACACCGCCCCCTCACGGCTCCGCCGCCCCCAGAACCCGGCCTTCACGGCCCCCCACA
>VZRH01007182.1:564265-609999 GCA_013397555.1 Urocynchramus pylzowi | reverse complement strand
TCCCCCACAGGTAATTCTTGCCCAAAATCCCGGGGTTCCACCCTGCCGCAGCTCTGACACGGCTGCGGGTGCGCCCCGCGTCCCACGGGGCAGAGCGCCGCGGGGATCCGGCCAGCCGCACCCCGCAGGCGCTCCCCGGCTGGAGCTGCGGGAGGTGGGGTGGATTCCTGCCCTAGAGCCACTCACCACGGACACGGGGGACACGGAGTCGGAGCTGAGTGCCCAGCCCTGGCTGCACCCTGCGTCCGCACTGAGCCACCTTCACGCCAGGTCTGCACCCACGTGAGAATCCCAGAAGAGCACATCACCACATCGAGTGCTCCTGACACCCTGGGCTCTCCTTGTTTTGACTTTGGCACTCAAACTGGAAAGAGATGGTTTTCCTCCTCAACATGGAAAAATTCCCATTGGTAACATCGAGCTGGCTTTGAGCCCAGGTAAAGCAGATAGTTGCCCAGAGGAGGTGTCCTCCACAGATGACAAGGCAGCATGTTTGCTGCTGCAGACACTTGGAAAAGCTGAACTGGGTGCTGCCCCAAGGCCCTTGAGGATGGCTCAAGGTGTGTAGGCAGCAGACACAGGTGGGATGGAAGGAAATAAAGAAGAATGGTCTCCCTGTCCCTTCAGTCTGGCAGTAAGAAGGGATGAGAGGTCCCCAGGGCATTTCTCATCCCTCTTCCCCAGAAGGTGATATGCCCTCTGGCCCAGGCATATCAACTGTGCCTGATCCAAACTAGACATTTCCAGTTTAATGTAAGCAGTTCTTGGATTCATACACCCTGGGCACCTCAAGCATTTTTATCTTACCCCCCCAGAAAAAAAGCAAGATACTACTAAAAATGGACAATGCATCCACTTCTGTTGCAGAGCTCATGCTCCTGAGCTGGAAATACAACTGGCTGGTACAAGTGTGAGCCACATTTACATTCTGACAGCCTAACAGTAACCCAGAAAATTTCAGTCTATCCACTCCAGTTCTCTCCTGATCTGCATCTCACTGAACAACTTTGACCCTCAACATTTACCTTCCTGTTGCAGACCTGTGGCCTCCAGTTCTGTTCCTTTCTCCTTGGATGCCATCACCATCCTGCTCCTCAGTGGTCCCAACTGGATGTGCTTAAACCTTGTCTTAACTGAGCATCACCAGTGAGCTGAGGACCAAGGCCTGGAAAAGCAGGAAAAATTACCATCATGGGTTTGCTGAGAGATCAAGGTCTGCAGGACTTATCCCTGGTAAGAAAAATAAATGGTAAGTGAAGAAATCAAAAGGTGATACTGCACTGCTCAGGGTTTTGTTCAATATTAGCTGCAATGTTACTGTGTGATGTGCTGGCAGTAGCAAGTAAATAGATTATGGACTAAACTTTGTACAATAAATAGTCCATTACTGAATATAAACTTCTCAAATTAATCACTGACACAAGCTAATGACATAGTCTCAAGCCATGAGGCTTGAAATGGTTTTGCAGAGGCAACCAGTCTTGATCTCTGCTGGCTGCAGAGTCCTCCTGCTCTTGTTTCTTCCAATAAAACCTATTTTGCAGGGGCAATTATTCAGTGGCTGGGGTTAACTCAATGCTCTGAAGGATGAAGGTAAGGTAATCGACTATATTCATCTTGGTATTTCTTTTGCATGCTCTGGGATTATAATTACAAGATAAAATATTATTGCAGGAGGCTGATATTTAACAAGGTATCAGCCAAGGGGACAGGACTTTAGATGCATGGGGATACTGTGCTGAGAGTGGGACTGTTGGGGAGCCCCAGATAAGATGCCAGGTTTAAAGTAGTTGATTTCATAATCTCTGCCAAAATGTGCCACATCCCTGGCTGCCAATGTAATTCCTAACACCACAGGGTTTTCCCCTTTCCTACAAGTTGGAAAGAAACTGCCCCTTATCTTCTTCCTCACCCTATCCTCCCTACCAGGGTCTGATCCAGAGCCCCCAGGTCCTGCTAATGAGAGTGCTCACAGTGGGAATATGGACACTTACCTGCAGCCTGGGATGAGCCTGTGCATCCTTTCTGCAGAGCATTTGTTTTCAGGCACCAAATTCCCTTTTGCCATCATGAATGGAGGTTTGAAGAGGAGCACCCCAAAGGATGATTGTCTCTTTGGTGTGACACACAGCTACTGCAGACCCCTGAAATGAGCCCCCCTTCATCAGTCACACCGCCCCAAATCATCCCTCAGCCTGAATTCACCTCCCTGCCCCACTGCTCACCTTCTGAGTTTGGTATTGCCCTTGGCCTCCTGCACAAACACAGCCAGGAAATGTTCCTGTCTCGTGGCTCTCAGACTAATTACACAGAGATGGGAAGTGGGTGCTTCAGGACACGGGGCCAGGCTCCACAGGGACTGCCTGAACAAATGTCAGCACAGAGCCAGAAGGCCAGCATGGAAATCAGGAGTATTCACAGGGGCAGGAGAAAGTCTGCAGATGCAATATCTGCACTTGTTGTGGGCATCATCTGGCCCTCTATGTAGTATTGAAGCAGACCTGAAGAAAAAAAGATAAAATTGCTATAGCTTTGAGTCAGGAAAGGGGGAATTTGCAAGCTGAGGATTTTCAGCAAAGCCCAGTTCTGCCCCAGTCCTACCTGGGGCACCCTTGCTGCATGGCAGCAGGAAAGCAGCCTGGGGGAGATGGCAATGCTGGACTTTCCCACTAGCAGGGAAATTCACTGCTCCCCTGGGAGATTTCCCATGGGGAAAGGAAGGGTTAGAAATGCTTTAAAAGTACAAGAAGGGATTATAGCATCCAATCCCTGCATTTAAGTGGCTCTTCAATTTATACTCATCACTTACTCTTTGTAAAATTCTTGGCATTCCCAACGTTTTCCTTTTTCTACAGCTCCAGTTAAAGCCCATAAAAAGCTCAGAGGCATTTCTAACCCTGGAGATACCAGAGCACGCTGTCTCAGTGACACCAATCAAGTGCTACACTCCAAGGTTTCCTCAGCAGGTCCCTCCTGGCAGACAAATCTCAGTCTTCAGTTAACCCAGAGAAAGGTCAGCCAAGCCATCAAACGTTTCAAAGCACAATTAAGACCCCAAATGAGAGAAGTGAAAGTTTAATGCTGAAACTTGGCTGCCAGTTGATGCTCAGTGATTACAAGGGTCACTTGAAATGCCATCAGCAGAAGCACCACGTGTGTTAGGAACCCGGCCCTGCTGATGGGCATTAGTGAAACTTTAGTTTTACCTTTTGGCAAGGCAAACAACCTTGCTGAAATATGATTGAGAAAAATCAGAAAAAATGAATTTAAAATTAAAGTTTTAATCAAAAAATTTTAAAAAGCAATTCAGGGTGTAGCTGACAGAGAGAAAAGCTGCTTTGAGTATGAAAATCTGAAGAATTTGGAGGTGATGTGTTTGAATTCCCTTAAAATAATTCAGCTCCCATACAAGCGTGGTCGACCAGAAAAAGTCAGAAATTAACTCTCCATCCCAAGAATACAGCATTTAAAGATATATCAAAGGTCCAAAGGGACAAAAAAAGTCACAACATAGTCTTATTCAAAAACACTAAATAATTTATTTCATTAGAAAGCTGAAATTTTATACATAAAATCCTATTTCCCTATGTTATGAAATTTTTGCAACATTCTATATTTAAGGTTAAAACAAAAGGAAAAGTCAAAGTTTGACACAAAGTCAAAACTAAATTACAGAAAGCTCAAGCCAAGCTTTTCAACAAAAGAGTGAACAGGTAACAAATAAAAACTTGCATCTGAAGGAATCTACATTCCTTCATTGTGTTGGATTTGAACAAAGCCCATCTTTTCCAACAGAAAAACAATTTCTGGGAATTTCAGTGAATTTTTCCCTTCACTGCCATCCTGCTCATGCCTGGCTAGGCTTTATGGAATGACACTGAACACTGTGGTATGAGAAAGGGAGGGAAAGCAAAGGATGGAGGGAGACTTTCAACTAGGGACTTTCAGTTTAAAAAAGAAAGGGTAAAATGAACTTCAGGATTTTCCTGTCCTGTCTAAAAAAAGGCATAAGGAAAATCACCAGCAGCCATGACAAAAAATTCACTAAAGAGCCAACAATGAAGGCAAAATGAAATTTGAGCTTTGCTATTGATGGGAAATGGGTGAGATGTCTATGCAGACAATTGAGCTTTGCCCCTTTTTGGCGAGACAAAAATCTGGCTAATTTATTTCATGTTCTCACATATGTATTTAAAAAACTATAACTCTCAGCTCAAATGCCACCTTGATATATTAGCTATCTACTTTCATTTTATTCATCCTCATATTTGGTGCAGGATATGAATGTGTAATCTAAGTCATAACAAAGGTTTCTCTGTGGTAGTAAGAGGTGTCATTATCAGACATTACATGGCAGTTTATAATGCCAGTGGAATAATTTTGCATCAATGTTACAACGAAATTCTTGATAGAGAAAGATGTTATGGGAAGTAATTACTTCTCTCCCCCCACTAGCTATTAAACTTTAATAGCTCAGATATGATTTCAGGTTTCTTAAAAGAGAGGTTGGCACAGAGCTTCGTTCTGTAATTCCTATATTTTAGTAGCCAGAATAAAACAAAAGTATCTAGAACATACTCACGCTTTTATTTTAGACAACAAGAGATTTAAAAAAAAAAAAAAAACCAAAATGGTTTATTCATGGTAGATTGAAAGAAATTCTGAGTTTAGATCCCAGATACCAAATCTCATCAGCGTGTCTGCTGGCTAATCCCATAAATATAGTTATTTAGACTAGAAACTGCAAATGACATATAACAGGAGAGATAGGAAGATAAATCTAGGAGATACTTAATGGATTATATAAAAATGAGCAAGAAATGCCCTATAATTATTCCACACTGTTGAGCTGGTATCTTAGCTGATTTAAAGGCTTAACTACCTCCTCTGGAGAAATAAGAAGAGCCAACTATTGGTATATATACATGTTTTCATAGCCCACTCACTGTGGCTCCCAGCCTGTGCTATGGGCTTGCATTTCTGCTTCTGTTGTCCCATCAGCACAGTATGGCAGCCATAAAGTGAAGGATCCTTGTAGTGTTGCATCCATGAAGTCTGCTAAACCATTTTTTAGGAAAGCATCTACCCAAAACCAGCTTGGCTTCATTCATTTTTGTACCTGAAAACACCAGAGTCACCTGTAGAAATAACACGAGTTAATATTTGCCTCGCTGCGCATGGAAATTCCTGACAAATATTTTTGCTTGTTTGCATTTTTCTTTGTTTACAGACATTTAAGTTGGTACATTATCAGTCTCAATGTGAATTTCAGACTCTTTCTTTATGATCTGGGGCAGAATAATGTGTTTTGAACTGGTCCGGTCAGCAAAGCCTGACCTACAGAAATGGGCCCTGCAGCACTCAGTGCATTTTTGCTCCTCCTTGGAGCAAAAATGCACAGCTTGGTGGCCCTAGCTGTGCATGTCTGCACTACTCACCCTGCAGAATGACTGAAAAAAAAAAAAAAAAAATCTGATTAAGCATTTAAAAAAAGGGGACTGGGGTTAAGGACATGAGGGGGCAGTGGTAAAAAAGCAAAGCAGAGCTTTCTTCTGTCATTTTCAAAATGGCCTAGAAATTACTACTACAAATAATAATAATAATTTTAAATGCCAGTTAAAAATCAGTAGGTAATCCTGGTTTAAGAAGATAACAAACAGAAGCATAAGAAATGGGAAAGTAAGAAGCTTTAAAAATCCACTTGGCAAGAATAGTGTTTTAAGCAGACTTTGCACTGACTTCCTTCTTTGTAGTGGGGGAAAAATTATCAAATCTAGGGGGATAACCATGTGTAAGGGGCTTGGTTCTTTTTGTTGTGGTTTGGGGTTTTTGTTTAGTTGGTTGGGGTTTTTTTTCTGTGTTGAAGGGCAGCCTAAAGAATGAAGCCAGAAAGAGTAGTCCTAATTGCCAGGAATTGCCAATTCCTTTAAGTTTTTGTCTTTGGGCACGCTGAGTCTTTGAAATTCTTTGAAAGCATTTGCTGGAAGTCATCATTAAAACAGATCATCAGATGCAGAAGGAAGTAAATAATTCTAAGGACTTGCATGATAATAAAGGCATAAAATGCTAAGTAACTTAGTTTGCAGCTCTGCTGACAGCAGGAGTCCATCAGCTGGAAACTGAGAAAGGGAAACCTCTGATGGCTCATCAGGGATCTGTAGGCTGCCTCTGGGCCACCAGCATGAGACTGCTAAAAAAAAAGACAAAAAACCCTCCAAAAGGGATCAGGAGACTTTTTCTTTTCGGAGGAGATAGGCAAGTACTGAAAGCAGTGGTGAGACAGTTTGCTTGAAGGAGTTGCTTCTGTCAGCTGGTGTTTAGCTCAGCTTCTCCTTCTGTCTCCTGAAGAAAGGCATGATTAGCAAGGGCACGAGAGCATGTCAGTCTAGACAGCCCCAAATGTGTCCAGTCTGAACTTAGAAACATTAATAGAATACCCATAATATACTGCAGTCCATATTATTACTGAGCAGTTAAACCCAGCCTAGGAGGGCTCCAAAGCTGGAGTCTCAGAGCATGTTTGGCTGCTTTGTTCTAGGCACTAGATGTCAGTGTTTTACCTACATTTACAGAAATTTCCAGTCACTGGGAATGCAGAGGTAACAATAAATAAATAAATAAACAATGTAAAGCATCTGCAGCACCATAGCCCAACCTCTCCTTCTCTCAGGTGCCCAAAAGGAAGTCAACTTTCCCTTCTTCCCAGTTTGTTTATGCCCAGAAACATTAGTTTAAGGAAGAGCTGAGTCAAACACATGATGATACCAAAAGCACCTTGAGATATACATATATTATATTTTTATATATATAACATAAAATATTCCTGTGTTTGCTAAGAGCTGCAAACAGATCCGGCCAAGAAGTTTTAATATTCAGAAGGAAAGGCACCCATTTCTTTGAAACCTCTTTTTCTACACTGTATAACACACATTTCATCCTGAAAAAGAAACTGGGTTTTTTTAGCCATTAGAGGAAGCTTCATAATTTTGTCAGAAGCAATTTTACTGATTTGTTAAACTGCTTTTAAATTCAGGTAACAAAATGGGATCAAACGTATTTACAACATGAACTAAAGATGGTATCTTCAACACTTGGTTCATGTCATCTCTCCTTTAGGTTTGCATTAGAAAAATCAAAAATGTCTCAAATCAAGCTATTAAGAAAAATTGTACCCAGGGTTGTTGTATTCCACTGTCATCTCAATATCAGATTAACAGTATGTTACATTGTTCAAAATACAGTTGTACCCCTTCTCCTTGTGCATGCAGTCTGTGTGCACAAATCACTTCTAAAAAACATCCTTTACAGTAGCACAAATACAGTTTAAATTAGCCCATGCAAACTCCTGGGACAGCAATAACTGCAGGAATTAGGAGTTCCCCTTGCCTACCAGGTGGTCCTGTCTCTGATGTATCACATTGCTGCTCCTCTCCTTAAAACCCTCTTTGCTCCCATCCTTTCCCCAGCACAGGGGTGAAGGAGAGCATCCTCTCAATTCCCTCTTTGACTCCCACAGGTGCTCCATGCTGGACAACCACAGCATGTTTTCCTTTGTTCTTCAGAGCACTCAAACATCAGAAAACATGAAGCAACTAAAGCAACCAACCAACACAGTGAAAGATGAACAAACTTTAAGGGTAGTTTTTCTGTTGTCTTTTGTCCATCAGTTCACATATATACTCTCACTTTGCACATGTTAATTGAATGAGAAATTGTGCTACACAAAATAAGTAAATCTCCCTCTTCTTTCTTCCTCCAGCCTGCCTATGCATTACAATCAATAAAGAATTCCAAGTATGAGGTGGTAGCTGTACTCAACAGCAGCCTGTGGGTCTTGGGGGAAAGGTAGGGTGTGCCTTTGCTACAGAAAGGTCAGTGTTAATCTTGTTATGTCATGCCACTGTTCATAAATGAAGTGTTGCAAAGATCACACAGGTTCCAAGCAAGTCTGGAAAACTAGAAAACCATACTAAAAGGAAGGGGATACACTCCTAATTTAAATAAAATCTAAGGCTAAGCTGCCCTCTAGAAGAATAAAGCAAGGACCTTTGCACTTCAAATAATAACACAGCCAAATACAATGCTACATTTATGGCTTATTTTTAGACAAAGCCTGGGCAAAATGAAAAAAAAAAAAAAAAAAGATTACAATTTTCTGGTCTATTTCCTGAAGAATAAGGGAAAAAAACCCAACAAAACCAAAATGAAACTATCAGTGACCATCTAATGATCCATCCTATCCCATATGCTGAAAAGTCATTAGTGTTGCCTCAGCCTGAAGAATCTGTGTTGAATCAGTGTGGTATGAAAGAGTCAAAGCAAATCTAATCACTGTGGGATACATTACATCCCAACATGTGCTGAGGAAGACTGGCATCTGCTACTCACAATTAGCAGGGAGGTTTTCAGGGAGGAATGCATCTGTCAGGCAGACCCAGGACCAACAGGATGGAGCACGAGCAAGGAAACAGGAATTTCCTCCCTTTTTAGCATGAAGCACAGCTTTTTCTTTAAAATCCTTTTCACACACTGAAGTGGTTTCTCCAGAGAAAGAGGTGGAAAGCATAGTGGATCAGAGCTTGCTTTCAGAGCCCAGTGTCCCACTGTCACAGCAGGTGACTGGAGATCTCTCCCAGATGTCTCTTGTTCTGCTGCTTGAACAGTGGCTCAGAGGGTCACTGTTAATACAGGTTTGAAGGAAAGATAATACAAATTGACATTTCAACTGTTGATTGGATGGAAGCAATAAATCATACAATCAACCATAAAACAACTCTAAAGCACAGGACAAAACATCAATTTGTTGTGGTGAAATCCAGCCTCTGTTGAAAAGCCAAGTCAGCTTACTGGGAAAGAAAGGAGAGCCAGCAGACAGACACTGCAAGAGTCTAACAATCCACAACAAGTTTATTTTTAAACTGTGTCAGGAGCACTTGTCAGCACCTGGTGTGTGGTTTGCCACGGCCACAGCTCCTGATGACATCAAAAAATGCCCCATCAGAACAAAGTGGTGCTGAAGGAAAACTGTGACTGTGGCAGCCCTTCACTCCAAGGCAGAAGCACCCAAACCTGTCAAGCCTTGTGAATGGGACATCAGCCACGAACTTTTGGGTTGCAGCTACTGCTACCAGGCAGGGCAGAATGGATCTGTGCACTGCAGGCTATTCACTCCTCAAACCTTTCCTTGAAGTCAGTCTAGTTTGGACAGGATGGAACTTGTGGAGAGCCCTCAGACATCCCACTGCTGTCTAAAGACATCGTTCATAATAAGGTCTCCTTGCTGGAAGACCACAAAAGCATAGAAGAAATATAAGCTGGCAATGCCTCTGTATCAGAGGCAGACAAAAAATCAGTATTGCCCTGTGCAATTAAAGGTAAAAACACAGATCAGTCCCACGGTTTTACTCCCTCCTTTTTAAAGTTGTTCATGATTCAACCACAGTCTCCAACAAATAGAAAATATTTGCCTTCTTTCCTGATCCTAGGAAACCAATGACAGAACAATTACTGAGACTCAAAGGGCTGATTCTCAATCACTTCATATAAAGCCATTAACAGGTGTAATTTCAGCCAACTGACATGTTTTTGCTACATGGGTTTTACCTTAATATTTTAGCTTTAGAGGTTCTTTCCCTTTCTATCACATTCAACAGCATCCCTCTTTGTGGCAGAACTTCAGAAAGGGGCCACTTGCCACTGAGCCACACCTAAATAACACTGGATGAGCAGCCAATTTTTCATCTGCACAGCAGCAAAATAAATAAACTTTCCTGTCATTAAACCTTTCTGCTGAAGAACCTCCCACCAATGACACAGAGAAGGCAGCAGAGGTAAAGGATGCTGAGCCAGGAATAGCTGGTGTGGGCTTCAAATGGGGTGGGAATAGGACAGTGTACAAGTCTGAGGTAAAAGTCAGTACTTGTAAAGTTTTTTATTTGCTTTATATTCAAACACAAATTGACTGCAAGAGTCTGAGATTCTGGTACTGTTTGGACTGGGGGAATTTCTGTTCATTCCTTTTTCCCTCATCCCACTATTAGACCTTCAAACATTCATGTGATAATCTAAATTTTCAGACTTCTTGAACATAAAGAATTTTATGCTGAAGCAGTTCTGCGTTTGAGCAAATTTTCAACCATTTGAACGGGACAAAATGAGGATGCAGACACAGAAGTCTGACCAGGATTTGGAGCAATATCCTTGCCCCATGCTCACACCTGTGTGCCCAAAGCAGCCCAGGAACCCAGCCCCAAAGCTCCTCTCCCTGGGAAGGATTAAAACCAACTCCCTAGAGCATCATGCTGTCATCCATCAATTCCCTAACAACTAACATTTCTCAGCTCTAAGAGAGCCATGGAGTTTCTCACTTCCTACATCACTGGAACTCAAAAACTCAGAGAGCAAATTCAGCATGTTCTAGGTTTTCCCTCTGCACCTGTAACTCTTCTGAGGAACAGGGAGCAGTCCTTAGTGCCTTTTGGTGTCTGGGGCAAATAATTTACTAAGAGCTCTCAGAGATACATATCAGATCCTACACTGAAAGCAAATGTTTTTGGGTTTCTGACAGGGTTTTGTCAGACTATGTAGTGAACTACAATTAACTTTGAAGAAAACAGAATGGATAATTTCATGCCCCATTAAACTCATAATTTCTTTCTGCATTTCTGGACTTGGACAACATTGTTCCTATCCCTGTTCAGCCTTCCATAGCTATGCACCCAGTACTGCAGGGCAGAGTTAATTAAACACAAACCTTCTCCTCGTCAAAGCACTAAGGTGTGTCAACTCCTGTCTCCTCAGATGTCATAAAAGGACCATTCAATTATCTAAACACTTCCAGAAAGTGTTGCAACACACCACAGATCACAGCAGTGGGAACAGGCACTCATGGTGTTCATACCCCCAAGTTCCCAGTGCTCCTGGAAGCCTCACTGGTGTCTCTGTAAAATCTGGTTTGGGGTCAGTCCCCTCAACAGCATCAGGCCACACCACACTATTTCTGCCCACCTTTGAGGCAGACAAGAGACAGAAGAGAAGTCTGTGTCCCCACAGCATAAGACCTTGTACCAGATAAGGAGATGTTTCCTCTTTCACAGCTGCACCTTCTGAGCAGGCTGCCAGGAGAAGCCAGGTCCTTATCAGCTCATCCATTTCTACTGAAGGGATACAATGGGAGGGCAAAAAATTCAGGAGCTGAAGGACACACATTTCAGAGGATCACATAGAAGAAAAAGACAGAAAACCTTAGGTCACAGCCACAAAAAGGTCCCCCAGCTTAAAACTCACACAGACATCTAAGACCAAACAGCCCCACCTGCTCCTTTTATCAACACATGACATTTCCCATCAGGTAATTTTCAAATCACTTTCACTTACAACCAGCTCCCAGCCAGGAGTCCTGGCCTTCCCTCTTCTCCTACCAGAGGTCTCACATCATCTTAGAATCACAGGATCATTTAGTTTGGGAGAGACCCTTGAGATCATTGAGTCCAGCTCTGCCAGGTCCACCACTAAACCATGTCTTCTAGTGCCACATCCACACATCTTGTCACATGGCATATCAGCAAGGACCATGTGAAGCCTCCTGAAGCATCACTGGGTTCCTTGTTCCACCCTGGGGAGAATGACACTTCAGGGGATTTAATGGGGAACAGGAAGTACCTCTGGTGGTGTAAGAAAAATACTGTTAAAAGAGAAGGCCAAAAGAAGAAACCCTTGAGAACATCATTCACTGAAATGGCAGAGTTGATGAGCAGCAAACCCAGCTTCTTCAGCATGAGAAGTTTCAGTGGGAAGGCTGTCAGCCCTGCTTTGGGCTCTCAGAAACTCTCCAGCAGTTCTGCAAGGGGCTCAGGAGCACTCCTGGCAGGAGGATGTTGTCTCTCCAAATACCTGGAAGGGAAGGCAGCTGTAACCAATTTAAATCACATAAGCAGCTCTTTTAACCTTTTCAGTGGAGAGCCAGGACTGCCTCTCCAGCAGGGGACTGCACCTGAGAAACTTCTCAATACTTACAGGGAAATGCCACAGAAAATTTAGGGTCTTATTCCCAGGAAAATGACCCAATCCCTTCTGTTTGCCAGGAGAATGCACATTGAAGGGTGTTTTCCATAAACCTTGTGCATTGCTACTGAGTCAGTGATTGCCAGGAAATTGTACCAGCCTTTGGTCTTGAGCACATGTCTGGACCCAAAATTAGCCACAAATCTCCTCTGGTCCCAGTTACACTCAGCTCCCTTTGAAGACAGGAGTAAGCAAGATTTCTGAAGTGGGTTTCCAGTTTCTCCCACGGCTGCCCCTTTCACTTCACATAAACACCTTAAAACATATTTCTGAGCATGTTTATAAGAACAAACACTGCATGTCCTGAGAGCAAAACCAGTTCCTAGGATTTTCTGTTTGATAATGATGGCAACAGCTCCCCTGACTAAAGGCAGAATCTGGTTTTTTTGCTACTTCATGCCAACCTTGATATTCTTTTACCCCTTGTGTAGAGGGGCACATTAAGTGTGTGTTTACAGATTTGGGAACCACATTATGGTGCCTTCTCCTGCCACTTATCATTCAGCTAATTTTTAGTTGAAAATATTAATCAAAAAGTCCATCCTCACTGTAGTCATCTATTTTCACACCTGAACAGCAAGTATCAATTCTGAAAGTTGTTTCATGTCTCCTTTTCATTTCCAGGGGTGATTTTCCAGTTCTTCCAGGATGTTTTTTCCCACCCTTCTGGAGCTGCCTGTCTCATCTTTGGTTCAACCAGAATTTCATGTCCAAACCTTGACAGTCAAATTGAAAACCTTGTGTCCTCTTCCCACTCCCAAAGTCAACGTGGCCCATGAAACCTCACAGAAGGTGCAACTGGGAATAAAATTCTCCTTTGATAGCCCCTCCCTCCTTCTGAAATGGACAACCTATTTTGTCAGAATTTGAGAACAAATTTTCTTGTCTTTTCCAAAGAAATTTTGGACAAAATGTCAGCCTTTTCCCTCCAAGAGCATGGACACTCTTTGTAGGTAACAAATATATGGACCTGCTAGCAGGAAACCATATAAATTACTATTGTAGCAGCATCCCATACATCCCTTGTAATAGAGGCTCTCAAAAAGGCTTTGTTTCTTACATCACTTCACACCACCTGACATAAGTCATTCCTGATGCTATTTTTAGCAAACTAATCTGTGCTTGGAGGCAATTTTCCCCCTCAAATATTTCTGGGTGTTTGATAACCAGCACAGTCCCCACAAGCTGATCATTTGTCATCCTTCACCAGAGAAGGTCACTTATGGCCATTTTGGCACTTCCCAGTACTTAACTCTCATGAAGAAATGATGGTCCTTACTGAAGCTCAGTAAATAAGCTGGCATTAAGTTTCCAAGATAAATTGTTCCAGAATATTGGTTTCATATTAGGTCACAGGGAAGAAATGACACCTGGTTGGACTTAGGAGCATGCTGAGGTGCCAAGGAGCAGGACAAGCCTGTGAGAAACCAGGTTCTCCTGGATCCATGGCAGATAAAACCATTGAGTCCATCTGCTAGGGTCTTTATCACACCACTAGGAATCATGTCTTGGAATATGTTCTGTTTTCTCTAAGCACTACAGCTTAGAGAAATTCAGGAATTCAACATCACCTGGTTTATAGCAAGGAAACGAGGCATGGCTGGATTGGGTCCATATTTGTACTCCCAACCAAAGCATGCCACACACTTAGAGCAGAATTTCTTGCTTCACATCACTTGGTTGTCAAAAAGCACTAGAAAAGTTCCCAAAAATGTTTGCTTTGGCCTTCAAAAAACCTCTGTCCCTCAGGACCAGAGCTTTTCTCTTAGGCCACTAACACCTAGGAATGGCACTAACTCCCAGGAATGTGATTTCACATTGCTACCCAGACCTTTAGAGCTACTTTGAGACCTATCTAGTCCTGGAGAGAGAGAATCCAGAGAGAGGATTTGGAAGCATCTGTAGTAAAACTAACTCAGAAGGCACAGCTGCTGGGTCCCAGGGGGTATGGGTCTGCCCCAGCCCAGATGGGATGGACATGGGATAGATACAGCACATCTGGTCTGCACTCACAGCTCTGGCATCTCATCTTAAAAAGCTATCATTTAAACCTCTGCAAAGCTCCTGTCACTGCACTTCAGCCAGTCACAGTAACTGGAAAAGGCTCCTAAATTATAGCTTGGCTGCCTCAGAATGATGGCATAACCCAGCTTGATTTACAGCCCTGGAGCAAACCTGAAAGGTTTGATGTTCTTGCAGTCCTTCAAACCTCACCATTAGAGTCTCCATCCTATTTATCCTCTGAGTTTGTCTAGCAACTGGAAGAAGTACTTGGACTATTTCTGAGCATTATTTCATGTGGTGCAAGAGAAATTGCCCCTGTAGCTATAATCAGATTACTTCTTGCCAAGGACCCTGTGTAAAACCTCCATGGCACTTGCTGTTATTCCTACAAAATGCTCATTTTACTTATTTTCCTGCATCCAGAAAAATGGATCATTTTTAATATCCATGTTTAACTTGTATACATTTTTTTTTCCAGGATGTTAATAGGATTTGTCATCATCTGTAAAGCACCATGAAATGTAATATTTTCCCCAGAACAGGGTGTGAAATTTGTCTACATTATCAGAAATTTGTGTACAACTTGCTTCTTGGCTTGAGTGCTTGACTCACTGAATACCTTCTTCTCACACTAAGCGTATCCAATTGGCATGTTAGGAAACACATGGTTCTTTTTTCTTTTTCTAATGGTAGTCATAGCCTCAGAAGGGATGCATGACATTTTATTGTGCATGCATATGTTTATACTTAATTGCTGGAGCTTAAGCAAGAACATTATGTCTAATTCCCTGCCTGAGTGGCTTTATTGCACTTGAGGCACAAGCACACAGCTACAACACCAAGAGATCCAGAAGCCTTGAATACAGCTCAAGATCCTGAAGATGCACAAACCAGGGAGAGAAATGGTCCCTGATCAAGGATTTCATGAACAAAGGAAAAATAAGGACAGTGACTGGCACAGACAAGGAGTTCCACATCAGCATCTGTGACCAGGAGCAATGTCAGAGCACCAGTGACCTGTAAACAGCAGATTTCCTCTACCCAGAAGATCCCCAAATGCAAAACACTGGGTTATTTCTAGGTGTGGGGCTTGTTCTTCTGAAAGAGCAACTTCCAGGAAAAAAAAATGAGGAGAGAGAAAAAAAAAAAAAAAAAAGGAAAGAAAGGAAAAAAACCCCAAAAACCCTCAAACTCAAAGTGTGTTCTGATGATTGTCCCAGACTATAATTTAGTCTTGTGCCTGCAAGTTTCAGGTTTTGTTCAGGTGCATAATGGTGTGGTGGAATGCTTCCCAGCAGTCCCCCAAAACATTCTCTGTAATAACAGAGAGATCATTTATTGGAGAGAATGAGCAGATTCTTGCATAAGCCTCTTTTGTATGAGAAGTTTCAAGCATATGAAAGCAGCAATTATTCTCACCTTGGCTAATGCAATTAAGAAATTCTGAAGCACTGAGAAAACGGTGGAGCAATTAGACTTTGAACACCACCTAGCTATGAATTGTCATTTGCCAGTGAGCTATAGTTAGATCAAATGAAATTGGAGATGAGGGGAACGATCTGAAAGCAGTCAGAGGCAGTGGGGCAGGGTTTTCCCTTTCCCTACAGAGCTGCATCTGAGCCCTGCCAACCATGACCATGAGTTACAAGCACTCAGCCAGTTTTTAGAGCACTAATCAGGTATTTTTTGCTATCTTAGGCAGAAAGATTACATTATTTTAGTGATAACTGCAGAACTAATTCTACTCCCAGTCCAAAGTTAAAATGTGTTAGGTAATAGGCAAAGTGCTGCTTAACTTAAATCTCTCCTGCTGACTGCAGCTTTTGTGAAAGAGGAGGCTGGTTCTAACAAGAGGATCAAAATTTGAACAATTTGCCTTTGATATGAGGTAGAAGAAGCCTTTGCAGGATTACTGCAGCTTAAATGTCATCATTAAGAATCAAAGCAGTCCTTGGATAAGTGCTGCATTGTCTTTAAGGCAAAGGTATGGACTGCAGAAGAGCACAGGCAAGAGCACGTGTCCAGAAAACAGGACCCAGGAGAAGAGAGTCAAAGGAATATAAAAATCACTTCTACTGACAGGAAGGAAATTACTTCTTCAAGAGGCTCATGAATGGTGGAAGTATCCAGAGGTTTAAGCTTAGATCAAGAAGGAGATTGATGATGCTGATGATGAGAGTGAGAAACACCAGGTGGCTGGGGAGGGTGAGGAGCCTTCTTTGGACCCATCCCTGGGAGATGTTTGATGTGACAGGTTTTGCCTCAGCAGAGAGGGAGACCCCTGAGAAGGCTGTGATTCCAGCATGATACTCCTGGATACTCTGAAAATTTTGTTGTTTCTCCTGACACTGCCCAGAGTAAATCCAACCACCCTCTCCTGAACCTGCTGAGCAGGACAGGGCAGTACAGGGGTGACCTAATTGTGGCCTTCCAGTCCCTGAAGGGAGCTTAGAAAAAAAACAGGGCCAGACTATCTACAAGATCCTGTAGTGCCAGGACAAGGGAGAATGGGTTCAAATTGAAAAAGAGCAGGTTTAAATTAGATATGAGGGGGAAATTGTTTACTGTGAGGGTGGTGAGGCACAGGCTGCCTGAGAAGCTGTGGATGCCACATCCCTGAAAGTGTTCAAGGTTGGTCAAGGCTTGGAGCAATTTGGTCTTGTGGAAGGTGTCCATGCCCATGGCAGAGGGGTGGAACAAGATGATATTCAAGGTCCCTTCCAGCCCAAACCAATCTTTTTTTTTTTTTTTTCCTGTGATTCTGACTGGTCATATATGAACAGGGTCCTAACAAAGAAGATGACTTTGCAAGCAGCAGGAAGTAACAGGTTCATGTTTTATTCCTGCACCCAGGCCTCTCCTGGCCTGTTGTGACTCAAAATGAAATTTATAGAGTCACAGAATTAGAATTATTTGGGCTGGAAGGGACCTTAAAGATCATCTTGTTCCAACCCCCTGCCATGGGCAGGAACACTTTCCACCAGACCAGGTTCCTCCACACCCCATCCAACCTTCAGTGGCTCCTGCAGCTGGCACTGGGCAGCCCTGCACTCAGCAGTCTGAGAAGCCCAACTCTTTCTCTTCTTGCTATTAAGTTTCCCATCACTTTCTCCTCCTATCACACAGTCAAGCCTTCTCAGAGGATAAAGCATGGGGATAAAACTCTCACCATGCTTCAAGCCCTTTGAAAAAGAATTTATATCCACAGTGTAAAAAAACAGTATTTCAAAATAATTTTGGAAAGACAATTCAGTGAAAATCCAGATGAGTCCTGTCTTTCAGTTGGCTTAGTTATACTTGATTGCTTTTGCTACAGTGTGGATGCAATTTCAGATTTTGTTGGGGAGGTTCACAAATATGAAGCTCCCTGTGCCAGGCTGCTCAGCACAGCTCCTGAAAGGATACCCTGTCCAGAGGGCACAGCCCAGCCAGAGGTTCCTCCTGTTGGCTCAGGATAGCTGTCTCTCCACCTGCTCCAAGGTCTACCAGCATGGACAACTTGATCCTGTTCTAACCCCAAGTTTCTTTGGAGTGGAAACTTCTTTCTGTGCATGGAGACCCCAAAGTGTGGGGATATCACTCCATCCAGATCCCCCACCCTGAGAGCTGCTGCCACTGTGCTCCTTTCCCAGCTCCCCCAGGATCTTGGTGGTAACAGAACTTGTGAAGAACATTACTTCATCATTAGCAAGAGAGACCCAAAAGGTCTGCAAGTTTGTCCTGGATAATCTCCTTATTAACAGCAGACTGATACATTGATCCACCTGTAGTTAAATGGGTAAACTGTTTAATTTACAACAAGGGATTTATCTGGGAAAGAAGGAAAATAATTTCATGCCTCATTGGGTTTCTGTGATCCCATTACACCAATGGATGATTTTTCCTTTCTATCAGTCAAATATGAAGTAGGAGCTGGGGAGCAGAGAAGGGAGTGCTCGTGAACTCCTGCCTGGGGAAGGATGGGGGATCTGACCCAAGCTTAGTTTCAGTGCTAAGTATCTTCTTCCTTTTCCCAGAAATCTGAGGATCTACACATTAGAGTCACCAAAGCTGACAAACCTGTAGCACCCAAGCAAAAAAAAGGACCTCTCAAGCACTCCTTGTTGCTGCTCCCTGAGAGTGAGGGCTCCAACACTTCCAGGGGGTCCCCTGCCACCTTCACAGAGCCACGTGGAGGCAGGCAGGAACAGAGCAGCATGGAAGACAAAGGAAAGGCACTCAGTAGCCTGAGGACTACCCACCTGCTCCAGCATCAAAGGCATGCTGCAGAGGGGAGGTGTGAGAGCTTTTCACAGGAGAGGCTGTCAAGATCCTTTTATAGATGGCAGTCAGCACAGAGAGGCTGTGAGAGGGTTTGTCCTCCCGTGCAGTTGTACAAACAGCTCAGTAGTGGGTTCCATGAGCAGCAAAATGACTGGAGTCTCCTCTCCTCTGCTTTAATGTGCTGCTGAAAGTGTTGGAAAATAATAAAAGGTGAACCTGTACCAGGAGCTGGTCCCTCCCTGGAGACTTACTCTGGGGAGTGTTCCTTCTGCCAACACCTTCTCATGAGGCCTGGAGGAACCATGAGATGGGACAGAGATCAGCCAAAGAGTTCAAGTCTGCCCAGAGAATGGTTTCATACAGACACAAGACTTCTCAGTGTTCACAAAAATCATACCAGCAGCTGTTGCACAGATGCTGTACTCAACAGACAACCTGTCTTTGATAAGAGCTGATGTATTATATGTTAACACCATTTTGTGCATTGATTAGCAGCAAACCCAGCACCTAAAGATCTTATTTAAGACATTAAAAATACTCAAGAGGTTTCACACTTCAGTGATCTTGTAAGATGAACAATGCTGCCACCACCTTAAAAAAGTTCACAAGTACTTCTCTTGGCAAGTTTTTTACACTGCACCCACATAGGTATCTCCTCAACAAGCATGCCAGGGTCAGCCAAGCCCCTTTTTGTTCCCCAACACTGTGCATTTACTCACAGCTTTACTTCTTGCTCTCCTGCCTTCCTTCATTTATTTTCCTGCAGGCCCAAGAGCAAGCCTGAGCACTTGTGGACCTCCCAGCACTGTTCTGAGGTGGCCCTTGAGCTGCTGTGAGCAACAACACTGCAGACACTTCAATCTGGAGGTGCAAGGAAAAAAAAAAAAAAGTAATTAAAAAGAAGAAAAGGAAAGAATCACACCTGTCCCCCATCCACACAGGCATTGGAGATGACTAAGAGCAATCCAACTATCCTTCCCAGTTTTAGTGGAAAGGATTTAGCCTTCAGTGTGGGCAGTGAAGACACAGTGTTGGCTTCTTCTCAGTGCAAAGCTATTTCTACTCTCGGTCACTGTTCCCTGATTCACCAGCAGCTGGGCTTTCTGTGTGCAGAGATTCAGAAAGAGAAGGTGACACAGCTAACCTTTGACATGCTGCATCCCCAATATGATTTCACCCCATCCACTTTCTGGGGTGAGCAAAAAAGAAAGAAAAAATCCCAGAATGGTTTGGGTGGGAAGGGACCTTAAAGCCCACCCAGCTTCACCCCCTGCCATGGGCAGGGACACCTTTCACAAGCCCAGGTTGCCCCAAGCCCCATCCAACCTGGCCTTGGATAGTTCCAGGGATGGAGCAGCCACAGCTTCTCAAACATCCTCAGTGAAAACCAAAGAGAAGAGGGAGCAGCCATGCCAGTGCTCTCCTTCTGCTTTGGCCAAGGCAGTGGGCAGGCAGCCTCCAAAAAAGTTTCCAAACCAGGATCTGGTGCCAGTGCTGACCTACAGCTGCATCCCCCAATGTCACCTTCAGGGCTGTTGATCTACAGCCCAGGACATAGACAGGAGCTCCTTGTCTTCTGCTCAGCACTCTCTACTCTGAGCTCCCCAAGGTACTACAAATTAAATTATACAGGCCTTTTTCCAGTCCAGCAGAGGAAGATTCAGAGCAGCAAACCACCTGGATATATTTCTGAATACAATTTTTATTGCAGTGCACACAAAGAGGACAACCCTGCTCTCCATTTTGAACCTGCCTTAGAAGACATCGAGGCAGACAAGGTTTCTCTGAGGCTTTTTTCTTTTCTGAATTGAATTGAGACTGTCACAACACTGAAAATGGTCTCTGGGAGATGAACATTCCCATCAGACCCAGAGGACAGGCACAACTGTGCCTCCTTTCTGATGGAGTCCAGCACCAAAGTCCAATAGCACAACAAAAATCATGGAATCTGATGCCTCCACAGGCAAGGTGTGGCACAAGCATCCAAATGAAAACACCAGCCCATTTCTATGACTCTTTGAGCCGTGACACTGGTTTTTGGACAAAACCAATGACCTTTTTGAAAATCCTTTTATCACACACCTTCCATATTCTAGAGTCCTCTACTATTTCCTGCAGACTGTGTTTTACCTGCCTGACCTACAGGCCAAGATTATTTAATCTGCCCCTGAAGCCAACAGCCTTGACTACAGGAGGCAACAAGCTCCTTCTGATCAGAATAGTTTGGAAAACCCAGTGATGGAGCAGATTAAACCTTGCAGCTGGTTCAATACCCACAGCCAATTCCAGAAGTTGCTCCAAAGTGAATAACAGGTCAGATAGGAACTTATCAGGTTTTTTAACTCATTTGGGGGGGGGATGCTTCTTCCTGATGACCTATGAACAACATGGGAAGAACAGATATTCCCTAAAAAAAAAAAAATCAACAAGGCAAAGTCAGTGAGAAAACCCTAACAGCCACCTAATGGCATGGTGGCTCTGTAGGAAAGTGGCCTGGGTACTTTCCTTTCAGCCTGGGTGCAACAGGCACCTCCATTTCCACATGAAAGAGGGAAGCTGGCATCACAAACCACATAAAACCACAGCTACTCTTTTTTTTCCTGCAGAGGTGCCTGGCCAGTAGCCCCATTTCTCAGCCGGAGGTGACCCGGAGGATAACGAACACATCTCAGTGGACTTTATTTTGTTCCCCAATAAGTTATGTTGGATGAATTTCAGTTTTTGGGCAGGAGGAGCACTGTCCCAGCTGCAGTGGGCAGACCTGTCCCTTCAGGCTGGGGAATGGGACACTGAAGGTGAAGGCAGGAGCTGCTGCTCCTGAACCCTGCCAACCCTTCAATCCAGGCTGTCTAGTTGGGATCCTAAGGAGGACAGGAATGTAATCCTGGGCTGTATCAACTAATACACCTAAACCACAGGAATTAACTGTAATTTACAAGTCTTTAAAGAGGCCCACAAGAGGCCAAGCCTTTGAAAAGCACCCGAGGCTGTTCTGAACAAAGTCTCATTGACTTTTGGGTAGCCGTTCTGCTGCTACCTGCTGCAGGCATCTCCAAAAACCCTACCCAGAGACATAATGCAGCACAGGCCAGGCAGGGGCTGCTTTCTGCTCATGGCTACCTTCAGCACAGCACTTGGATGCTGCAGGATTTCATGCCAAGGTTTTTCTTAATTTCTGACACATCTTGGAGCATGGCCTCCCTCTGGCGAGCTCTGCAAAGAGGCACTGGTGTGGGCAAAGACAATGCTTCAAAAAGAAATTCATCCACCACTGTTCCAAAACTGGCTGATTTGGCATGAATTCAGCATAAATGTGGTCACAATTCAACCAGGGTTACAACTGAAGGATCTCAAAAAGAACTGTCCATTTGGTGGGCTGGGTTGGCACCTCACAGAGGCTGCTCCTGGGCAGGGGTGAGGCACCAACCCAACCTGCTCTCAGACTTTGCTGCCCCCTCTCCACTAGAAACCTTGAATTTTGAGTCCCAGGGTACAAGTCTGGAGGAATTTTGGTGCAGTCAAAGTGGTGAGGGATGGGTATACTGCCCTTGTTTGGGACAAAAGGCCAGTCTGTATCTTCAAAATGGGTCTTCAGCCACAGCGATCCTCAGACACAGCAGAATGTTTGCACTAACAAACTTCTTGCAAAAAGAAAATGAAATGTTGCTGGTCTACCTGATATCTGCAGGTGGCTGAGGCACAGGTTTCCACAGAGCACTCGGGATAACCCAGTGCTTTGCAGCGATGCCACAGTAAAAGAAAAAAGGGAAAATAGAGTGAAATACACAGAACTTTCCTTCGTAGTCTTTTCACTCCCCCTCCCTGTCTGCTGCTGCCAAAATCCTGCTTTGATTCCTTGCCCTGTGGACAAGGCTCTCCCCTGTTGGCTCCATCCCCCTCCACAGTGGGAACACCTTGGGGACAAGGGGTTTGCCCAGCTGGGCAGGGGGACAAGGGCCTTCCCAGGAGCAGCACTCGGCTCTCCTGGCAGGCACATGCAGCCGTCGCTGTGCAGCACAAGATGTCGTTGCTGTGCTACTTTTGTCCCTCCTGCCCATCCCTGCTTCCCTCGCTGGGAAGAGCTCCACCTTTCCCACCCAAACCCCCGCAGGAGTGCTCCAGGATGGTGCCCAGGGAGCACCCCACACCTCCTCTGACAGCTCTGGACAGGTTTCTCCTGCTAAAACACCAGTCTGGGAGGGAAGCGCCCACGTTCTGCTCTCACCACTCGTCCCCGTGTGTGAGCAAGTGTCTGTGGGTCCTCCCTGCCACAGACACAGCCTGGACACGCAGGATTTGAGACACGAGCTGGGCTGTGTGTGGATTTTTTTCCTGCCTGGACCTTGAGAGCAGGACTCCCAACACGGAAAGATGCTTGGATGTGATTGCCGGGATGCTGTTTCACATGGAAAGCAGCATGCAGGAATTCAACCCCACCTGTCTCGCTGCCGTAGCTGGAAGCTGTGCAGCACCACCGGGGAGGGGCACATCAGTGCTCTTCCCAGCACCATGCTGGAAATGGAGACTTTTAGAGCTGTGCCTAATTCTGTCTCTTTATCAGCTCCTGAACATCACCGAGCCAGGAGGAGAAGGAGAAGAGGTACCTGCACAGCTCAGCAGCTGGCCCAAGCCCACAGAAGAGAAGACAAGACAGGATTGGTACAAGGGCTAAAGCTGAACTCAAAATCTCCTTTAGCTGCCACATGTGAGGGACCTCTCACATCCCATCTGTGGGTAAAATCTCCGGTCTTTTCCCACGGTGTAAATTTAAGTTCCACTTGGCAATGCCTAATTTAGCAGAAGCTCCTTTGGGACTGCAGTGCCATGCTGTAAGTAACCAGACACAGGTCTCCTGCATGTGTGCAGTGACCATCCTTTCAAAACCTATTGGATTCCAGAGGCATTTCACACACTCCTGGACAAAAGCTGCACTGCTGACACCACTGAGGATCTGACAATATTTGGGATAGCTATTGCTCAGATTGATGGTTTTTCCCTTTATAACATTCATACCTTTCAATATTCAATTTCTTTGACAGGATCACCTGTCCAGTCACATTATTTACTTTTAAAAGAACTTGTGCAGCAGCTACAATAAATCCCAGCAGGAATTTTCACACAAAATGGAGTTTACTGATGAAAACCCCATTTTTTTTGTAGGATGTCAGGTCAGGGAAATTTTCCTACATGGATCTAATCCACAGGCCTTCAACTCCAGACCAAGACCTTGACCACATGATGGTGTTGGACTACACAAGAGGTTTGGACCTCTTGGACACACCAAGAGGTTTTAAACAATTTTTTAAAAACTAAGTGCTCCTTCTAGGATGTGGGGCAGAGAACTTTTGCTGAGGGCTTTCATGGTGGATGAGCCTTAAGGGCCAGCACATGGTTTGGATAAAAAAGAAATTTAGGTATCTTGGAGTTAGGCTTTTCCTTTGACTACCTCAAACAGCCTTCAGTGCCCTGCCAAACTTTTAGTGGTGCCACAGTCTACTTATTTGTAAATCTTGCTTATATCTGGTGAATTAAAGAGTGAAACTTTAGCACATTCTCTTCTGGAAACCCAGAAGCCCTTCACACAGCAGGAGGAAGATCCTTACTCCCTCCTCACTCCTCTAAATCCCCACTCACCAGAAATGAGCAGCAATTCAGCATCCTTTTTAACAACCTGCCAGAATCCCAGAGGTGCTTTACATCCCTGGTCCCCACCCTTGGGCAAGTGGCACAAAACAAAACTGCCCATAGTCCCAGGCATGGCCCAGCATGACAAGGAAGCCAGAATCCCTCTCAGGTTCAACACTGCACTGCTGGCAGCAGCAGCCACCTCTGAAAGCTTTTTTGGAAAGGAATGAGATTCCCTTACTTGCTTTGCCAGAAGCAAGAGCTTCGTGGCATCAAGAACAGAAGTGCCTCTGCAAAGCCACCCAACACACAGGGTGACACACAGGGGACCCTGTGGCTGCTCTGGAGGTTCTTTTTATTAAAAAAACCCTCATGAAGAAATATGAAATCACACCAGTGCCTGTGTGACAGTCTCCAGACCAGAGGAGAGTATGTTACAAATACTGCCAGCACCTATTAAGGGGTTTCACTTTACTGGATCTGGCAAACACAAATAAGCACTTGAGAGCTGAACTAGCTCTCAGAGCTTTAGCCTTTGGATTACTTACTAATGAACTCCCCACAGTCCAGCCATTTAATTTCATTAAATTGCCAAGACGGTTCCAGTTAAAGGCCTGGGTCAAGTGACACACTGCTGTTCTTTCAGAGACCTCATCGGGCAGAGGCACATGCCTCTGTTTAAACAGATACCATTTTACAAATGTCTGCATTGTGCAATTAACCTAAGTGAACTGTTTTTCCCCAGTGTACCACTGGAAAACCCAGCAGGAGTCACAAGCAAGGAGGATGCTTTTGATTTTGGAATTTCCTGCTCCTGAGGCCAGAAGGTCCTCTCAGACCCTGCTGACACAGAAGTACTCTCCCAGCCTCAGTTACTGGCCACCTTTTCCTCTCCTCAGATGCCTGGAGCTCAGCTCACAAAGGTAGGAGTTTGTAGTAGGGATTTGCACCTCAGCTCAAGGAAGAGACACTTTAAACTGTGGCTGATTGCAGCCCCTTCCCATTGCTTTGACAAGATGTTTTGGGCTTCATGGTCCATTAGTTCAGCCCTTTTGGAAAGGCTGGGATGAATGAAAAGGAAGCCAGGCAGGCTCCCAGGAAATACTACCTGTCCTGTCCCATTCATAGCAGCAGGACATTAGGATCAGCTCCTGCATCCCACAACATCCCATGGTTTATGGGATGTCCTGCAGCCCTCCAGCAGCCAAGGATTGGCCTCAGTTTCATCCCACCCATATGTCAGAGCATATGCCACAGTCAAGATGGCCGCAATACACAGGGTATCACCACACAATTCCAGAAGGCTTCAACCCATACACAGTAACACCTCATCCTTTCAGAAGGCTTTGGACACCTGCCCACACAGAGTAGCACCATGGCACTGCAGAAGGCTGCAGACATCTGCCCTCCTTGTCCTTCAGCCCAGCCTTTTATCCCCCTCATGTCCATGCCCTGCCCCTGTGTGCCCTCTGCTCCTTTGGTGTTGCTCAGTGCCCCTGGGCACTCCATGGCTCATTGCTGTCAGTGCTGCTCCCCTGCTGCTCACAGCTGTGCCCACTGGGGGTGAGGCTGGGCTGCAGCCCCACTGCCAATCACCACAAACTCTGTGCCTACAGCACCCCTCATGTCCACATGAGCTGAGCCCCACTCCTGGAGTCCCCAGCTCCACCCGGGGCTGCTGAAGCCTCTCTGGCTGATCTCACAGGTTTGGGACTCAGCCTGCAGCAATGTGCACCATCAGCAATCCTCTGTCAGGAGCGTGGGGCCGCAGGCCAGGCCGGCTGAGGGAGTGGAATTTAATTTCCAGGATGGATGGCTGTCAGCGCCCCGTCCTCCCAAGCAGCGCCGCAGGACGCGCCGGCTCCGGCCCCAAACCCACCTACTCTAATAATGCTGGTTTGTCTCTTCTCACTCCTGGCTTTAAGCCTTTTTCTTCAAACAGATTCATTCCTTCCTGACCCACCTTGGTGCCCACCACGTGCCAGTGGCTTTCAGAGAGGAGACAACCAGCTGGCACAGCCCCTTTGTCCCTCGGATTCCCCACAGCAGCAGGATCTGTGCTCTGCTCTGCCTACAGGGTGCAACCTCATCTTGTCTGGATGCTGTTTCCTGCTGGCAGTTCCCACTGCGACAACCAGAGTGACTCCTAGAGCCTGGAGCCAGCAGGAATTGTCCTGAGAAAAGGAGCAGATTGATGTTGCAGCTCTCACCAGTGCCAGGCCAGTGAAAAACAGGGTTGAGGCACTGTGGGATATCGCTACGTGTGGACAATACATAGCAGAGAGGCATTTATCCCCATGCAGTAAGGGAACTACTAAAAGACATGATTTAATAAAAGAAAAAGTACAGGTGTGAATCCCCAACAGACAATTTTCATGCTGGGACCTGTAGATTTCATATAACCAGACAGTCAAAAAAACCAACAGCAAAGCCATCCCCAGCCAGACCTAACCACTGATGCACTGACTCAGGCAGCTGAGCTCTCTTGCTTCCTTGGACTGGATTTTGGTTAAGAACCAGGCCAACATCATTGTCAGAGAGCTCTCTGCAGGTGCTCATCATTCTCAGAGCAATTATTGCTGTGCAGATTGCCCTGCAGTGTGGAAATCAGAGAAAGCAAGGGAAGGTCAGTAGTAGATTGAGTATTTTTTTTTCTCAAAGATATGCCCTAGTTCAGCCACAAGTTATTTGGCTCTGTGCAGGAGCCAAATAACAGGATCACTGAGTAAAGCTTTAGTCCTGTGAGATGTAGGGGGAGAAAGGAGCTGGCCATGGGGCTCCCTTCTACCCTAACAAGACACAGGGTCTGTACCAGCATGGGACTGCTGCCAGCAATGGGAGAAGCCCTGTACATCCACTGTCAGGTGTCCCAGATGAGGATCTGTCCCTTTCAGTTACAAATTTAGTGAAAAAAGGAAAACAAAATTTAAATACAAATAAAAATTAAAAGTCACAGCTACTCCAGATCCATCTGGAAAGTGAAAAATCAATAGCTTTTTTAAAAATGAACAGAGGTGAGATAGAGAAGCTGATGCTGTTGCATCTATCTTCCATCACAAGCCCCCGCATGGGGATTGTCACTGTTGTGGAGCATTGTCAGTGATATCAGAAAAACTTGAAAAGTATGGCTTTGGACAAGTCCAAGCACAGAGACTGGCCTGGACTCATTCACCAAAATCATATCTTTCAGTCCCATGGAGGGGTGTGTCTTCACTGATCCTTATTTGCACCTTTCAGTTATTCCTAAGAGAATGCAAGTGTTTGATGTCTGAAGATGACCATTCTGTGTGCCATGTTTGAATAAAAAAGTTACTGAAGCTCTTGTGTAAGTCACACTGAGCCTCCATATAATAAGTTTTATTTAGTCAAACTTGGAAGGAAAACAGCAAGAAAAGAAGAAGTTTGGAGACTGCTGGCAATAATTATTTTCCCCAAGAGAGATTTCCATACAGAGACATAGTCAGGCTCTCTTTTAATTCAGTTAGAGATTAATACCCTGAGAAGGATATAATAAATGATCAATACACTGGGACTTGGCTACTTGCAGCAAAGGAAAAACTACTTATGGGTTTTTTTTTCTGTCTCTTCCTCTCTCTTTTTCCCTTCAATGAAGGCAGCATTTTAAGAAGGCACATCCTGCACTCTGTGCAGCATCCTGGTGTGCCTTTAGCCTAAGAGCAAAGGGAAAAGCCTGGCTTGTCCACTCCAGCCTAACTGTTTAACCAAGGTCTAGCAGGAGTAAAGAGGCTTCCCTCTGACACCTGCAACTCCTGTCCTGGGCTAAGGAAAGTCCCTAACCTATCGTTCACTCACCTGGGGCTGGGTTTACTTCATTAAAAATAGTTAATGGAATGTTAATGGTACTTAATTGTATTCACTGCACCAGTTTTGCTGGGATTTTTTTTTTTTTCCCTCAATTCACAAAGATGGGACCGAGTGCTAATGTATTGCTAACTTATAACCTGCGGTCATGATTTTAAACACATGTAGAGGTGCTAATTGCATTCAGTTGACACAACTGTAGATGGGAAGATCATTTTTCACACCTTATCAGCGCTGGGGAGGTGATAACTGCATTCAGAAGACACCACTGCTGTTACAAAGGTAATTTCTTGCACTTCATCGGCACTTAACACATGCTCAGCAATGCAACCAGCCAAAAATACCACACCATCGGAGTTAATGAGGTGCTTGCAGGCTTTTGAACAAACGGGAATGGTAAAAAAAACTTCCCCGTTTCTTTTTAATAAAGAGTAACAAATTCCTGCAGCTGCCATGTCGTTGGAGTGGGTGGCTGCCTGCCTCGATGAAATTTCTGAGCCTGTTCCAAGTGCTGCCTGCAGGATGGAGCCCACAGGGAGCAGGGCACTGGAGTGTCTGTGACCTGCAGGACAGGTGAATCAGAGCTCCAGCCCATCTTCAGCAGGTGTGGCTGGTAAAAAAGCTGAAGCTTTGGAGTGTCTGTGACCTGCAGGACAGGTGAATCAGAGCTCCAGCCCATCTTCAGCAGGTGTGGCTGGTAAAAAAGCTGAAGCTTTGGAGTGTCTGTGACCTGCAGGACAGGTGAATCAGAGCTCCAGCCCATCTTCAGCAGGTGTGGCTGGTAAAAAAGCTGAAGCTTTGGAGTGTCTGTGACCTGCAGGACAGGTGAATCAGAGCTCCAGCCCATCTTCAGCAGGTGTGGCTGGTAAAAAAGCTGAAGCTTTGGAGTGTCTGTGACCTGCAGGACAGGTGAATCAGAGCTCCAGCCCATCTTCAGCAGGTGTGGCTGGTAAAAAAGCTGAAGCTTTGGAGTGTCTGTGACCTGCAGGACAGGTGAATCAGAGCTCCAGCCCATCTTCAGCAGGTGTGGCTGGTAAAAAAGCTGAAGCTTTGGAGTGTCTGTGACCTGCAGGACAGGTGAATCAGAGCTCCAGCCCATCTTCAGCAGGTGTGGCTGGTAAAAAAGCTGAAGCTTTGGAGTGTCTGTGACCTGCAGGACAGGTGAATCAGAGCTCCAGCCCATCTTCAGCAGGTGTGGCTGGTAAAAAAGCTGAAGCTTTGGGACGCACAGCCAAAGATAGTTTTGAGATCTGAAGTCACCATTCCATGCAATTTCAGTGTGTTTGACTGTGCTATAAATGGTTCTCTTTCCCTCCTCCTATGCTTTAGGGAGCCTTTGAGTCTTCCCTGAATATGCCTGTGGTCTTTGATGGAAAATCCTGTTTACAAGGTGCAACATGCTGAGGTTGTTAGGCTGTCCAGGGTAATTTGGACAAGCAGCAGATGTGAGGCAGGGCTGGTCTGAGGTAAAAATTCCTACAGGAAGGAGTTTCCCCTTTGCTTTAAATAAAGAAATACATTATAAACTTTTCTGCTGAAATAAAACTGGATGGTGGGGGAGCATCACAAGGCTTCTCTGGCAAAGCTAGGCAACTAAATACCTAACTTTGAGAGAAACTATTTCAAAACAAAGGGGAAAAAATGCATTTCTAATCCCCAAAATATCTGCTTTAGGTGCTTGCCTTGAATGACATGCTGGAATGATGTTAACAAGAAGAGAAGATTTTTAACTAATAGAACGATGAATATTCCTCCTCATTACCTCCAGAATTCTTGAGTAAATAAAGCTAATCCAGAGACACAAAGGTAGATTTGCAAAGCAAATTTACCCTGGCAAAACCCACGTGTCACTCCTGGGAAGACAGGGCAATCACCCCAAGCAGATTACCTGGGACCTGAGGCACTGCAGCTCAGCAGCACTGCTTCCAAAGTATGCCTTCTATTTTCTTATATGTCTTTTTATCTGTTAGTAAAATGAGACTTTCTCAACCTCTCCCTGCAGAGTTGGTCAGCTTGTGATCTCTTTCTATGGTTTTTCTTTTCTTCTTCTTTTTTTATTTTTTTTTTCAGTTGTTGTTTTCTTATTAACAGCTCCTTCCTTTACAGAAAGAGTCACAGCTTTTTGTTCACAATAACAAGAACCTCACTGCTTGAACATTAAAAGCTGGCTGCCAAACAGGCTTTTATATCTGCCCTACTGCAGTTACCAAGCTAAAGGCTTGAGCCCCAGTTTGCACTGGCAGGAAATGGGATGACTTTCTTGCTCAGAGTGGCTACTTCATGCCCGTTCCTTTCGCCACCAAAGCTCTCTTTTGTCCTGTATCCTCCCAAAAGACAAAAAAAATCTCAGCTTTCCCAAGCTCTGGAAGAAATAACTTCGAGGGAAATAAGGAAGAAAGTCTGCAGAGGCTTCATTTTATCATTTTCTGTGATGAGTTCCCAGCAGAACAGAAGCGGGTGGCTGACCCCAGCAATTTTGATGTTTAGGAGCAACTCACCCCCACATTCTGCTCTCCCAAAGGTCCCCTCATCCCCACACACATTCTGCTCTCCCAAGGGTCCACTCATCCCCACATTCTGCTCTCCCAAGGGTGCCCACACACCCTGGACCATTCAGGTGGCCACAATCACAGCACCCCAGCTGCACATCCCTCTTTGCTTCTCAAGTCTCCAGGCCATTATGAATTGTATATAACACACAACAACAGTCCAAAGACACGAGGTTTGAGTGACTGGTTCAGGGTTATTTTGGCTTTGTGATGCACCAAGCAGACAGGAGAGCTTTGCTCTGTGCATAAATGAGCATGCTCTCAAGGCAGCATTCATTTGCATTCAATGACACACCTTCTCAGGGAAAGGCTTTTGATATGAAGCATGTTTTGGGTGGCAGAGCTTGACTAGCACTGTGTGCATGACTCTCAAGTTCAGATGCAGATGGGAGGATGCTGTCATGCCGGGAACAAGCCGGGAAAGTCTCTGCTGAGCCTACCCACAGTGAGACACGTCTTGCTGCTGCTCATTTCTGCGGCACGGCAGGAGAGATCACACTTGTGGGGAACCCGTGAGTCACTGCCTTCCACAGCTGAAGGGCTTTCCCTGTCTCCTGAAATGAAAGGTCACTCTTTTGCTGGGTAGATTTCACCCCTGTCAGCCACAGCCTGGGAGGATCCCTTGTTTCTTCCCTTTGTGGTGCTCTCACAGGTGATCTCACAAAGAGCTTTCCTTCCCTTTCCTTTCCTTCTCTGCCAGCCCTCTGCAGCTCAGTGCCTTCCCCAGTATTAACCTCAGGAGGAAAGGTGTTTTCTGTGCCACAGACTGGCAATTACACATTCAATTCCCTCCTCTAACAGCACCTGGGCTCTGGTTTTGGGGCAGTCACCCAATTTTTCACTTCTTTCCTCAGCTGTAAAATGGGAAGAAACCTACTTCCTTCCTGTTACCTTTAGCCACAGCTACATCTTTGCATCTATTCCTTATCTATTTGCAGTTCAAGCCAGAAAGCAGGACTGCTTCTGAAGCACCTGCAGGCTGTCTGGGCAGCCTGACCTCTTTAGGATAATTAACAAGGCCACCACAGAGCTGTCCATGTCAGAGGCTCCACTCAAGGCCTGCCAGCCTTCCCTAAGCACCAGCAGGAACTAATAATGCAGGGGGAGCCAAGGACTCTTCCTCTGGGGGAAGAAGCATAACCCAGCTGACTGCAAGATGAAAATTTACTGCAATATGAAGGGATCACCATGGAAACCTCTTTATTTTATTTCAGCCAATCTTTCTGCGCTGTCACAAGCAATATCACCTTCTCACTAGCCATAAAGAAAAGGTTCCCAGAGAGGTTTGTAATCCCTGCTGGCTGGCCAAGCCATCTGCCAGGAAGACATCTTTTCTCCAGGAAAACCATTTTGTTGATGGCTCCCCTCCTCAGCAGGTGTGACTCCACCAGTAAAGGATAAGGCACTGCTCAATCCTGCATTGCTCCTCCTGCACGGATGGTAGATTTTAACTCTGAGAATAAGAACAAGTGCAAGCATGAAAGCCTGCTATGCCACTGCCACCATTTTTGCCTGTCTCCCTTCCCCCATTTCCAAAGGAAACTTCTGTTTTGTCATGCATCTGCCCCTGAGCATCAGCCTTTGAGGAGCTGCAGGTCTTGATTGACAGCTCCATCCATCAGCCATGCCCCAGTGCTGCACCCACAACCTTGGTGTGGATAGGGAAGCAGGAAAAGCCCAGCAGCTTCTCCATGGAAAACCTAAAATGAGCCTGAAGTCCCACCAAGTGAAGCTCCACTTGAATCTCCTTTGCAGGAACCTAAGACTTGGCAAAAATGAAATAATCCCTTTTGGCTTCCAGCTGTGGTGACAAAGATGAGGAAGGGAACTGCTGTCTCTTTGGAGAAGCTGTATCTGCCCAACAACTGCTTCTCAGAAAACAAGCTCTTTGCATGACACAGACCCATCCTAGTCCTGTGTCTGACACAAGTAGCACCTTCAAGCTCTGCATGTCTGAATGAGAAGAGCTCTGCTTTTGGAAGATCACCATGACCTGAATTGCAGAGGGAGAGAAATAGGTCAGGCTTTTCATACACTCGGTGCATCGCATGTGAGTTTCACTTACATCCTGTACAAGGAAAATCTCAATTTGCATTTACACTCATGGGTAAAAAAACTTGAAAACACCACCCTGATCATTCAGAGGTGTTTCTAAAATGCTCAGTGGTTTGAGGGACGCTGGTGCTGTCTGTGGGACGTGTGACAGCCTCGCTTGGCTCTTTTTGCCCTCTGCGGGCGCTCGGGACGCCGGGAAAGTTCACCAAGTTCACCTGCCTTTAACTGGTGCTGGCAAGCCTCTTGCACCAGAGAAGATATCAAGATATCACCCATTCTCTCCTCACACCTGGATGAGCACAAGCATCTATGTGCAAATGAGCAGCCTGGCAGAGCAGCTCCCACCCCGGGACCCTGCCAGGTGGGCAGGCAATGGCCACCTCGCCCTCGCAGGGTGCCCGCGTTCCCCGCGGCGAGCGCTGTCCTGACTCCCGTCTCCTGGAGCTCCAGCTGATTGCTTTAGCCACCAGGCAGCTGCACATCCCGGTGACCTGATTTGCCCCACCAAACACAAGTGCCTCCAGCAAGCAGGGCTTTGTCAGCAGGCTCAGCACTCGAGCAGGGAGAAGGCTGCGATCAGCGAGCACCCCCCTGCCTCCCGCTGTAAAACTGCCTTGCCTCCAATTACTTCGTGCCAAGAAATAGCCTCTGACACACCCGAGGAAGCAGAACCCCAAAGAGAGCTTGCTTGATGGCAAAGCCCTTGCACACACTTCAAAGAACAGCAGCTACTAAAGAAGCGCCGTCTTGTCTTTCAGGGAAGGAAATGTTATTTGCAAACTCTACACATTCCCCAGGAAAAAAATTGGCAGGGAGATTAGGGCTGCAAAATGACCCTGGGCAGAAGAAATTGATGTCCAGAGCAGTCTCATGGAGTGGCACATGCACCTTGAAAGGGGCACTAACAAAGAAATTAGCAACGTATTCCAATGCTTTGGAAAAACTGTGCATTTTCAATTCTTTTTCTTTTCTTTTTTACCCTAAATAAATAAATAAATTACAATAGACACAATTAAACAAAACCTGCAAGCCAGCTTCCTTTCTGAGCTTCAGGGTGGATGACCTCCTAAAGGACCAGCCTCAGTAGCTGTGCCTATGAAGTGGTAACTAAAGCAATCCCACGGGCAGCTGGGGCAGCTGGACCCTCACACCCTGCAGGGAGGCATCTTTTCAGATGTACAAGGGGATTTTTCAGTTTGTATTTGCTACATAGCAATTTGATAGCCCAACTCTTTATGCTGGATCAGTCATCATGGTTTTGCAAGACAGGAATGTCCACCCACTGACTGAATAAATTTAGTCATCCTCATTGCCTATCAGCTCATCTTCAGCTGAGACACAAGGTACAGCCCGGGACATTTCTAGATCTGCTTCCTTAAAAAGCTCATTTCTCACTACAAACACTGAAGCAAAGTAGGAATTTTCCACCTCTTTTCACCAGGAGTGTGTCTCAGGCCCATCCTGGCTGCCAGAGAGGAAGGATGGGGAGGAGAGATGAATGAACAGAAAATGGTGGGATTCTCTGGGAAACAGCACTGGTATTCCACCATCACTTCTGTGCAGCAGCTTTAGGACGCTCCATCTGAGCCTTCAAGAGCTGGTTCTTCAGTGGAAGGCCTTCTCCCAGCCCAGTTCCTGATGCAGGAACAGTCTGTTCTCAGGCAAGGCCATTCAGCACTTCAGCAGTATAAATAACAAGATCTCACATCTATTTTTGACACGATGTTTTTGTGAAGGAAGCCAAGGAATCATTTTTCCTGATGAATTGCAGTTAAGTACTTTTGAGAAAACATCACAGTATCACTCACAGCAAACATCTGGTGGAAGAGTTCCTGCCTTAAGAATATGGCAGGCATAGGCTTGTTGTAAGATCAGGTGGAGAGATGTGTCCCAAAACCATTTTTCCAATAAAATAAACCTTTCAGGGATAAAAACACAAGCAAATAATTTTTTAACAAAGAAGCCCAAACAAGCCTTAACAAATCTGACATTTACAAAAACCTGCAAATTTCCCTTGTTGTTTAGTCTCTGAAATTTGTGGAATTTTGCATTTTTGCACCTGTATTTATGTTAGATTTTGCTGCAATATCATGTAGGAACTTTTACAATGAAAAATGAATACTGCAAAACATGGGCCAATGTAACCTTTCAGGAGATTCTGACATAAATTTAGATCAATAGATCTCGGAAAATTTTAAAATAATATTTTGACTCCCCGGTTTAATATGTGCTAAATAGTTTTCATATACATCAATCATTGTTCTACAGAGACTTCAGAAAGAGAAATCAGTAGAATGAAATGGAGCCATATAATGCATTTACTTACTACTCTACTTACACAGTGGATTTATGGTGCTGTTACCATAAGCTTATTTTGCCATAGGTTTTTTTCTGTCTTCGAGTGTAGAAGTTCATTGGGAAACAACCTGAGGATAAAATCTGCAATAAAGCAATCCATAATAATAATAAAATATTCAAAAGCATGCTTTAAAATCAGAAAGGATTGCATATATTCATGAGGCCTTCACACTTTTTTTAAGATGGAAAAATGGTGGAAATGTTATTTGTTAAATGTTTTATTTTAAATATATTTGCTAAATTATGCCATCACAGTTAATCTATCATCAGCAATCTGGATGCTATAAATATTAATAATTATTCTTCAATAAGTGAATTGGTAATTCAATAATTAATGGGAACCTTAATATGTATGAATATTTTCATCCTTTTTGCCCATTTTTCCATCTGTCTGGCTGTCCTGCTCAGAGCTCCTGCAAGGCAGGTGAGCAGGAGCCCAAAGGGATGCATTTCCTGAGGGCAGGTGCAGAGCACACCATCTCAAATCTACTCCAAGGCGCCAACACACAGAAATGCTCTTGACTTCAAGAGCAGCAGAGCTGCCCACGTGCCTTGGGAAATACTCCTTCTGCTTTCACAACGGGAAGAATTTGTCTGAAATACAATTTTGGGGTGCCAGGGTCGCAACCTCGCACAGGAGCTTGTCCAGAAGCGTGGAGGGGAGCGTGCAAACCCTGTGCATCCTTCAGCAGCCAGTCCTTACTTTCAGTCTTGCCTTCCCCTGCCCATTTAAGGGCCACTCCTGAGACAAAGCAGCTGCAAGCTCTCCAAAGGGCTCCCGGGTGAAGTGCTTGCTAAAGGGAGCTGTCACAGAGGGCCTTCAAGTATTTGCCCAGTTCTCTTTTTTTTGTGTGTCTCTTGCACATTCCAAGCATTGCAGTGGAGATCAAAGCCTGCAGATGGGCTGCTTTCCCCGAAAAGCCAACCCGACCGGTTTGGTTTCCCAGCTAAATTCATCTCAGGGATTTGCAAACTATGAGGGGGAAATTTGTCAAATTTCTCATACCCCCCTAGAAAAGAAGAGGAAGACACAAGGAAGCTCACCAAGCACATTAGGCCGGGGAGAATCTAGGAAAAGTGAACTCCGTCTCAATGTTTTTCCCTTCCCATTCCCATACAGCTTTCCCGTGGATGCCAACCTTCAGGAGGAGCAGGTGCAGCAGCCCAACACCTGCCAAGTGGGTCTAGGCAGTGCCTGGAAAACACTCCTTTCATTGATTAAGTGGAAAAAGCAGTACAAAGTTGTCCAGTGGTCCAGTACAAAGACCATAAATGGCTGGCACCTTTCCCTCAGGAGACAGCCTCCTCTCCCAGGCTGCCAATGGACCCTCTCCTGCACGTGTGCTCATCCCCTTTTCCCTCAGCTCATCCCACCAGACATGGAGGGACTCAGCTTGCACTTAGCACTGAGAGGTGCAGGTTTTATCGACAAGCTGTTTCTGCTCTCTGCTTGCAAGGCCCAAGGCTCCTGTGTTTCCTCCTGCTGGCTGTGGCAGCCTGTTCATTTCACAGCCTGTTCATTTCACAGCCTGCTTCTTGCAGACCTTGCCTCACCCAGATCTTTCAACCAGCTCAGAGGCAGCACTACCACCAAGACTCCTGCCTTGATGTTAGAGAGGTGCTTCTCATCTAAGGCACCACCCCAGGGGCATCTCCATATTCCCAGGGGTATCCTGAATACCACACTGGCCAAAACATTCCTGAGACTGGTCTGTAGAGAGCTTTAGAGGCATCTTGCACTGTGGTTTAGCCTGGCTACAGCTCGAGTCTCTCCTTGCATTATGTCATGTCCTCTCTGGGAAAGGCCAAGAACACATTTCCTGCCAAGGTCAGTCTTTCCTCCACAGAGACATGTGGGCTGAAGAAAGGCAGAAAGACACAGAGAAAAGAAACAGAAAAAAAGAAAAAAAAAACAGAAAAGAAAGAGGAGAGCAAAGTTAACACGGTGTGTAGCTAGAGAGCAGACACTCATTTGAAGGATATCAGAAACATCAGAGAAGAGAGATGTCATCTCATCTTGTTCAGCCACACGAGAGCTGCCTGCTGAGTGAAAGCCCAGCAGAGGCCACTGGAGAGGGCTGGCCACAGTCAGCAACAAGTAAGAAGCCCCCCTAGGAGAGCCACAGCTCCCTGTGGCAAGGGTGAGGTAAACAGCCACTGGTGGTCCTAATAATGGCAGGTTGTTGGGTTTGATTTCTGTATGGGCTTTTTTTTTTTGATGAAATTTATGACCCCCTTCCAGCTGAAAATATTCCGTCATTCTGTGAAATTATCCTGAGTAGAAGCCTCTCCCTGTCTCTGCATTGCCCACAGGATTGAACAATTTGTATTTAACAATTTTGTACAGCTGCTCCTCCTAAGACAAGGTGAAGCCCATCTGTCAGGGGTTTGGGTTAGATAGGAGTCCTTCAGCTCTCATGCCAAGGCAGTATCCAGTTATTTGTAACTATTATCTCCCTCCTGTCCGAGGTTGATGTGCCAGACTGACAACCCAGGAGCTCTCCCCTTCTGGACAGAGCTTACTGGTCCCTGTCACAGCACAGCTGTTGTCACCATAAGATGAGACAGACAATCAAATTTACTAGCAGGTGCCTGCTTTGCACCGAGTGACTCATTTTTAGGCACACAAACCACTCCACTTGCACCACTCCAGACTGAATCAACCCAACAGAGATGTCAATGCAGCATTTCCATGCATGTCACCAGGTAAGGTATTTCTCTCTGAAACCCATCCCAAACATTTAATTGCAGGGTGACAACTCGAAGCAAAGCTACAAGGCACACACAGGTTAAGGATGACAACAGTATTGCCCTGAGTAATGAGGAGAGAGCAGCCAGGCCGGGTGCAGGGAACACCAGAGCAGAATGACCTGGGATAATTTGAAGCTGGGTTCTAGCAAATCAGTAGGAGATGGACACTGAGGTCACTGAAGATGAAATTTTATCCTGGCTTTAACCCTCTGTTGCTAAAAACCATGTGAAGCCTGCACAGCTGAAGCTGGGGAGTCATCTGACCAATTTATTAAAGTGCACCCACCTCAGTCCCAACATACATGGAGATACAGCCCCATGTCTCTCCAGAATAAACAACACTTCCCAGTTTTAACTGTGCCCTGATGTTATAACAATCACAGCTAAACTGGGTAATCATTCATTAAACATGAGCTAATTCCATGTCCTGTTGTAATTACTATTGTTTCCTGAAAATATAACGTGTAGTAAAGTCCAATAAGTGCAAACTGAAATACTGCTTTTGGAAGGTTATTTATTACTACCTTCAGCTGTAAACATTTATAACTGAAATTTATTAGTCCACGGCCTCTTCATATAAATATTTTATTTTCAGCCTCAGGGATACCTATCTTCTCCTTTAAACGTCAGTCTTGGTATCTGCACCAGCAAAATAATCACAGGAGAGAAAGTTTGCTGTCCTGTATTATTTGGCCACCCTGCTGCTAACGTCAGGCAGCTTCACAAGTGGCACACATTACCTGCCCACAGGTACCTGCAGATGAGAGGCAGCAGCAGCACACCTGTAGCCTTTCTCTGGTTTATAAATTCCCTGGTGCAGCACATGGAGTGTTCCTACATGCCACAGGACAGCTCAGAGTCAATGGAGATGTTCAGAGAGAGATAAAGAGGTGCTTGTTCAATCCCAACCTCTAAATTATAATAAATCATTTGGGTTTCCATGGCACCCGTCCAGAAAAGTTGAGACTGAAGTAGCTGATCTGCTAACAAAAATAATGTGTGCTTTTCAATGATAAATTATAATTTCTACAGTGGAGGCACTGGAAGAAGGCCAGATCCATATCAATCCTTTCAAAATGAACTAATGGTTCTCCCAAGACTCCCAGTCCCTCCTCACACTACCAGGAAAAAGCACGGATCCTTAGGGAATGCAGCAGAGCCTCTTGATGAATATAATGTGCAGAGGGTGAGCCAGCATGAGTCTGCCACGGAAAAAAAACAAAAAAACAAAAAAACCTACCCTGTCCTAAATAATCAGAATTTACTGAAAGGAGAAACAAAGTAATGGCTGAGGGATAGGCAGGAGATATCATGTGGGCTCTCAAAGGAGCTTGGTCTTAAGTGCCCCAGAAGAGTATTAACCCTTGGAGCATGAAACAGAGCGGGTGCTTGCAGCACTCCCTTTCAATTACCCGCACCCAGGGACTGCTGAGCCCGTTTGCCTCTGAGCCCCCATTTCCACAAGCAGATAAACACACACGGCTGCCTCTTCCCATCTCTGCCTGCTCACTAGGACACTGCCTCCCTTCCAGCTCCTATAAACTGAGAATCAAGCCAAGGGAAACCTGCCTGTAAGATTGCCACCAGCTCTGCAGGCAAAACCCCCGTGCAACAAAATGGGACTAAGTCCCTAAAGCCACAGAGCAGCGTTGTTTGTTTTTCCCCCTCTAGTTTGATTTCTGAGCAGTCGTTCACGACAGGGTTTTAACAGCCCTTGAGCACTCGGTGCTGCATCACTTACAGTATGTAAGGGGTATTGATCTCTCCACGTTTATCCTTTTAAATGGCTCCCATCAAGTGCCGGGAAGTCAACCAGTTTGAGATGTGTAGCTCATCTACAACACTGAGTCTGCTCAGAAAATGGGGGGTTATTTGGTTTTTCTTTCCAGAGGGAACTCGAGTGTGCCTGTAGTCATTAAAACACGATGTTTGCATGCCCTTAAAAATCATTTTATAGCTGTGCTGAGTGTCTCCAAACATTAAATATGTTTTATAAGTAGCTGGCTAACTAGCTGGGTGTGCTGTAAAGGCAGCAGTAAATAAAACAATAAGACACTAAATATCAGCTGTATTTCATTTTCAGGGATACTTTTTCAGCCATGCAGCAATTCCCAACGTTGAAAACCTTGATTTTTGTTTTTCATGCTACATTGTGACTAGAATTACACCTAATCTCTTAAAGTTATGCTAAATACCTCTCACCTGTTTTAATCTAATTACCCTCCCATAAAGTGGACATGACTAATAGTGAGCAGGCAGAAACATTTTCTGAGGCTGGACATTCACTTCCCAGGCTTGTACATTCAGTAATGTCATTTAGGCTGATGCTACTTGGTTTAGGTCCAGGTGACACTAGAAATCCATTTGTGGTCACTGCAGGATTGCAAATACTGAGGTGGTTTTTGTCTCACCAAACTCCCAGGACAGAGGTGATTTTCCTGGCAAACTCTTCCCACACAGCTGGAGAAATGTGTGGTTTGTAGTTGGTATAAAGGGCATCTGCAAGGAGAAGGGGAACTGGGGGAGTGCTGTGGGCAGCTGCTTGGGTTAACCCTTCCTAAATTTTTAAGTTTATGGCACAGCAGAGGTTGGAAACAGAACTGTGCCCTTCACCCATTCCCATGCCTCTGAAATCTGCTGGCTTAAAACAAGTGTTCATAAGGAGTGGGAAGAAGAGAGAATAAAGAAAAGAGAACAAAAGAGAAAATATCACCTATGAGATTTTTTTTTTTCAATTTTCTGTAAGTATTTCAGGATTTTCCTTTTTATTACCTCAGGATAGGATGAGATCTTGGCAGGAAGAGGCACATTCCTCAGGGAGTGAAGGCTGTACTTCTGCCCACTGCAGTGCCTATCCTGTGGAACAGGACACCCAGATGGAACAAAGCCCACTAGCAGGAGGAGCCTTTCTGTCCCCTGCACCTACACTGAGCATCTGTTCTTTGGCCATCAGAGATTCCTGGTGGGGAAAGACCCCAGCCCATGAGGGAATCCCAACCCAGCTGCCCAAAACAACTCAAAAACGTGAAGCCATTTTGGCAATCCTTCTACAGACAATTTTCCTTTAAAGTCATAGGATTGTTACATTTGGAAAGGATCACCCCAGCACCAACAGTTCTCCCAGCACCAACCCGTGACCCCAAGTGCCACATCCTCCAGATCCCCCCAGGGATGGTGACTCCACCACTGCCCTGGACAGCCCATTGCAATGCTCAACAGCCCTTTGGGAGAAGAAAGGTTTTCTAACATCTGATCCAAACCTCCTCTGGTGCAACCTGGGGCTGTCTCCTCATGTCCTGTTACTTGTCACATTGGAGAAGAGACCCACCCCCACCTCAGTGCAGCCTCCTTGCAGGGAATTGTAGAGTTGTAGGTCCCCCTGGAGCCTCCTTTTCTCCATGGTGAAGACTCCCAGCTGTCTCTGCCCTTCCTCATCAGACTTGTGCTCCAGGCCCTTCCAAGTGGCTACCAACTATTTCTGCTTCTTCCAGTATCAAATGTGTCCCTGCCTTCTCAACAATGCAGAATTAATTCCACTTTGCACTGCTGCACAGATACAAATATAGCTCAGATGGATGTTTACTAGAAGCCAGGAGGGTGAGCTGGGGCAGGACAGCAGGATTTGACACCTGGCCACCAAAGCACCCACAGAACACGACACTGGTGTGGCCAAATGTGGCTAAAATGTGCCAGCTCTGGTGTCAGGATGAGCTCTGTGCTCCTAGGCTGAGTCCCAGCACAGCACTGCTGAGCTGCCCTGTCACAGAGCTCTGCTGCTACTGAACCCCATCCATTAATCAAAATGGGAGGATTGAAACCAGGACGGAGACATGACTGCAGAGTGCCTGGTATCTGAGATCAATATTAATTTTACAAACCTCTCCAGGAGAGTTCTTTAATTAATTGTTGGAATTAAAATCAAAATTGACCCCTCAATTTGTTTCTGTGGCCTTTAAATCAATTTTCTTTTCCTTACAAATCATAATTTTCAGACTGGAGAATGAAACAACACTTTTTTTTTTTTTTTTAAAGTATAGAAAAAAGGTACCTACACTCTGAATATATTCCAAATAACACTCACAGCCAGCATTTCCCTTAATCTAAAAGAGGGGAAATATGTGTGGCTCATCACCAAACCAAGAGAGTCCCCTGTCCTGTGCACCTGTGTACCTGCCACAGCTTCACACTTGTACAGAATTCATCCTCTTGGCAAGGAAGAGTGAAAATAGGATTCAAGGGGGGTTTGCCTGATGTTACTGACCTCCCAGTTTGTGCAGGCTGCAATTTCCCAAGCTCTCAACAAGGGCTTTGCAATCTACCTGCTACCTTTTTCCTGCATTCCCTTATTCCCATTATTTTGCTCTCAAAGAATTGCTAAAAATCCCAAATTAGACAAAAGTGTGTTGTTTTCCTCAGAGCTGGCACACTGAGTGCACCCTCCCAGTATTTTACAGCGTGGTCCTCACTTGGCATGTTTCTCTGGGAGTGCAAGCAGCTCCCTCCAAGCGGCTGGCAGTGCTCTCTCACGATGATGCCCTGTGCTGCAGACCCAAAACTGGATTAAACCCCTTTATTTCCCACCCAGTGCACCCCAGCCTGGAGAATCACCTGTGGAGCCCCACTCAGCATGGCCAGGATGGTCTGCAGAGCGTCCTGACAGCAAGAGCAGCCTCTGCTGGATCCCACATTGCCAGCACCATGAAACTTCCCTGCTGACCCTCAGAACCAGGGGCAGGTGGATCTACACAGATCTGCCTGCTCTGCACAGGGCCAAGGCATCCAAAAGCCCCCTAAAACCCAGCATGGAAGGCATGTGAGCTCAACACCAAGCATTTTCCTCTGCAGGAGTGCCACTTGGCAGAAAGACCCCTGCAAATCAGTCTCTTGGATTTCAAGGGGATTATTCAGAACACACTTAGCTGGACTTCCTCGCTGCAATTAAGAGAATTAGTCAGTAAACAGAGACATCTTTTCCAGGACACATACAATTTTCCAAGGCTGCAGTGGGGGTGCCAAGTGGACTCTGAAGACCCCTGGAGATGTGGGCAGGTAGAGCTGAGTCAGCTGCCCAGGCCCCACAGAGGAGGGCAGTGAGACTGGGCAGATATTGGGGCTGCATTTCAATGGCACACTCCCGTGCAGTTCTTTTAAATTGGTAGCTCTGCACGGCATTCACAGATGAATACCATCTGGTGTGCTGATTTATTGCCCCTGAATTTCTCAAGTTACTTCTTTTCTTTTTTTCCTTTTTTTTTTTTTTTTTTTCCCTTTTCTCATCTTACCTTTTCCTTATATTTCCCCTCCACAAAAATATTTTCCACAGAAATGCAGTTGAGAGAGGCATTTCCCTAACACGCTGTTTTATCTTAAGATGAACACTGGACAGACCAACAAACAACTGATGTATGGGATCTATTTAATATCTCTGCAACTCCAGAGCCCTTCTGGTCATATGGGCTGCTCTTTTCCAATAAGAGATGCTTATAACAGGTCATACAGAAAAATGAATATACGATGTTTGCACTAAGGAACGTGTTTCAATGCACATGCACAGGGAGAAAGAAAATAGGTTGTACAAACACCCCTAACCTGGGAGAATATCGAAAGATTATTTTGTAACATTGTTCATTGTGTGTTTTACTGTCATTTTAGTGTAACCTTTTTAACTTTGCTTAACACTGTACTTCCAGCTCACATCTCTCAGTCTAGGTGATGTCCATCACCATTGCTGCCAAGTTCTCCAAGTTCTCTTAAACTGACTTTTTTTTCTTTTTCCATCCTGCAATCATACAAAGAACAGACTCTAAACTATCTGTGCAATTGTTTTTAGACATCTCTTCAGACATATATTTAAACCTCCCTACACATCCAAATCACCCTTTTTACTCACTAGGAGGAAAAGTTTCCCTGGTTTAAATAAGTTTGACTGAATGGAAACCAGACTGCAGATTGTCTGTCCTTTTACTCTTATGAAAGCATAATTAAAAGTCATGTTAAAGTTGGGAGATCAAGAGGGTTTGTGATAACAGCTTAGATAACAAGCTAGGAGCTGTCAAAGCTGTCAGGCCATTAAGAAACTAAATAATTCACACCCCAGTAATTGCTTTTATGTGCATTTTCCTATAAAATCCAGGAGACATGAGTCACAGGGCCTTAAAAAAGAGCCTTGTTTGTCAGCCTCCAATACACCATACTGCACTTTTACTTTCAGGGAGTTTTTGACACAGCTATCATTCCCTGAACATCGAAAGACAGTGGAAGCAGTGCTTGGTGTCACTGCAGAGTGCCTGGCTCCTCCCCATCCCCCTCCCATCCCTGGGGCCGGGCTGAGCTCACATCACCCTGGGCAGCAGCACGTTCGGTTCTGGTCACCTGAACCACGCCAGGAAATCCTGGCTCTGCAACCACAGCACGGGGTGGTTTCTCTTCCTCCCACCCAATTCTGAGATTCCTTTGGTCTTTTTAAGCTGGGCCCAGTCTTTTTATGCCCGAGCTCAATAAATCACACGACCAAAACTTGTGCAGCAGCACAGGCCCCCTCCAAAGGGCTGCTGGTACCCAGGAAGCCACAGCGGTGAGTGCAGGGTGCCACTGTCACTAAGCCTCAGCGCCACGTGTCCTGCACAAGGAGGGCTGATGCCACCTGCAGAGGTGTGCTGCTTCTCCAAACCGGGTATTTTGGGAAGGGCTGGGGGGAAACGGGCATCTTTTACAGCGCATTACTGGCAGCATTTCTGCAGGTGCTGGCTGTGGGACAGTCCCCGGGTGGGAGAGGGCGCGGGAAGCTCGGCACTGCCCGGATCACTCCTGCGGCATTCGGCCACTAGATGCCCCTGCAAGCCACGCAGTCAGGAGAGACAAAGCTGAGGCAAAACCCAGGGAAAAGATGGAGTCTGTTCTTTGCCAGGGTTTTTTTGGCAGCGAGTGTTACCGCTGTAACCAGCGCTGCCGTGTTATGGCAAGGGACACGGGACGGCCCAGAGCGGTGATGGATGAAATCATCATCATCATCTTCATCTTCATCAACCAGCTCATCCCTGAGAACATTCATGGTCAGGTTGTTGGACTGGGCTCTGAGCAGCCTGGCCTAGTTGGAGATGGTACTGGACTAGATGGTCTTTAGAGGATGTTCCAACACAAGCGAATCCATGGTTCCGTGGGCGTGCAAAAGGGCTTTGGGACCAACCCAGCACCCACTGGGCCCGGCCTGCCCCTGTGCCACTGCACCTCTGCCTTGGCACTGGCCAGCTTTCAGTGCAGAAGAGCCACACAGGGACACAAAGAGCCAACAAGGGCTGCAAAAGGCTTCAGATAGCCTTTCTTGCACTGTCTGGCATCAACTCATTCCCACAGGTGCTCCTGATGCTGCCTGCCCGGGGAGTGGGATGGCATCACATGGGCTGATTACTGCTCCCAGCTCAATGCTTCTCAGGCCCCCATTTGTTTTATGTGCCATTAGCAGGGTAACAAAGGCCCTTCAGCTTTTGCATTCATCTTCCCTTCGTGAGGAATTGCTAGCTCCACGCTACAGAGGGAAAAGAAAGAAAAAGTAAGCTTACACCTGTGTGCACAGGTACTTCTGCCCTAGGTGCTGTCATTTTTAGGAGTGAGGCACTCAGGCTTGGAGCACCTGGGGCCATGACCAAAATCAAGCCAAGAGCAGGGACAGAACACTTGACCTTCACAAAGCCTGCTCTGGTGGGGGGCTTGGGTTTTACTCTTTCTGTGGTGCTGTTTTCTTTGCAGATCTCTGCTTCTCGCAGAGATTGTCCAAACCCTGTGTGTCCCTGCGGGTGGGGCAGGCACGGGTTTCTATGGGAATTGTCCTGGGGGTGAGGGAGCTCCGGGAGCTGGAGCTGCAGCTCGATGGAGGGGCTGGGCAGGAGGCACCTCCTCATTCCCTTGGGCTCTCCTGGAATGCCCACCACGCTCCCGGCGGGATCATCCACCTCTCGTCGGTCGCTCGAGCCCTTCCCTCAGTCCCACGCTTGGAGTCGCTCTGCCAAAACTCGGTGGCACTGTGTCCTTGTCCCCAGCACCTTGGCCACGTCTCCCCAGCACAGGGGACACGCTGCAGGGACCCCACGGCCACGCCGTGTCCCCCACTCTGTCCCTGCCAGAACCCATCACCCTCCTTGGCTCGCTGCCTTCTCTGCAATGCAGCCGCCTGTAAATATTTGCCAAAAAAAAAAAAAAAAAAAAAAAAAAAAAAAAAAAAAAAAAAAAAAAAACCCCGGGGAAAAA
>VZRH01007182.1:548246-564210 GCA_013397555.1 Urocynchramus pylzowi | reverse complement strand
CCCAACAAAAAAAAAAAAAAAAAAAAAAAAAAAAAAAAAAAAAAAAAAAAAAAAAAAAAAGAAGAAGATCCTCGGTGATAAGAGAGCCGGAGGCTCCTCGGGGTGATGCAGAGGGAGGACTGGGCTGTCTGGGCAGGGACGGGCGCTACGGGAGGCTGTTTCCATGGGGAGCAGGAATCCGGCTCCGGGGCTGCCGGGATCCCGCTCACGGAGCCAAGGGGATCTGCTCGAAGGGATCCTGCCCACAGGGACACACCATCGCCTCTGCTTCGCCCCAGCCCGAGCTCTGAGCAGAGCAGGAGCCCTGGCCCTGGGATGCCACTCCAAAGAGAGCCCTTCCCGCTAAAGCAGCGCTCCCGGGACGAGCCCTGCCCGGCACATCCCCCGCAGGACCACTGCCAGGGACCTGTCCCTTCCCGCTGCCCCGCGCCCAGGACGGGCACGGAAAACACCTCTGGAAGAAGAAAGCCTAACTGTGGCTCCTTGCCCCGCCCTTTCCCCTTTGTTTTCGCTGTTGGTCGGCTTTCTGTAATCCCGCTCCCTGGCAGAAGATCCCTCTCCCATCCCGCCTTGTCCCCGGGCTGGCGCTGACGCCTGCGGGAACAATGTGGCTTTGAGGCTCCCGGTGTGTGCAGGGGAGGGGACGGGATGCCGAGCTCTGAAGCGGCTGTAATCCCCCTTTAATTGCTGGATAAACACAACCAGTGATTTCCATGGATTGGCATAGCTGGGCGCATTGTTTTCTGACTCCAGGAGGAACTTTGCAACTGAAAAAAAAAAAAAAAAAAAAAAAAAAAGGAGCCCGTTTTCTTCTTTTTCTTCTTAGGCGGACCAGAATACACCCAATTATCAGTACGTCAGCAGAGGTGCTATCATTTACAAAACTCTGTTAATACCAGAAAGCCACTAGTGTGGCAACACATAGATTTTAAACATTATCTTTTTTTTTTAAAAAAAATGAAATTTAAAAAAGTTGCCTTTGGTGCATTTGATCAGGTTGTTAAAATCCCACATAAGCCAACTACTGTGAAAACTTCCTTCTTGTTATAGTAGACTAGACTGAAAATAGGAGGAAAAGGTATTTTCCTTCAGAAAGTGCTGACACACAATTTTGGTTTTATCAGAATGCCACACAGGAGGAAAAAAAAAAAATCAGCAAAATAGCATGACTCAAAAATGTGCTACTGGGCTTCAGTTTCTGTCCCTTAAAGCCTTTATGTTTCCCACATTTTGTTTTGCAGCTGAAGTATTTTTCACCCAAATTCATAAGACCTCGAAAGCTAAAGACTTTCCTAGCTTAGCACAGCCACTCTGTCTGGGAAAGCTGGGAGCACACCCTGGGAGCTGCAGGATGCAACAAAAGTTGGTCCTCAAAGGAGAATGGAAGCAGAAGGTACTGGAAAACCACCGTTCCCATGGGAAATGCTAATGCTTTTTGCATAAAAATACTTTGGTTTTCAGCCAGAACAGCTTGGTTGTCAGTAGCCTGATACATAAATCCCAAGATCTGGGGTAGAAGGCATGAAAAGGTAATTTTTAGTGAACTGTGCACCGAAGGAAAAGAAGAAGCTACACCATAAATCTGATGAGCTGTATTTCTGGGGGAGTCCTGTGAAATCTCAGCTTCATGGGGACTTTGCTATTCACCACATCAGAGTCAGGACTCCTCTGAGGGCCCCTTCCAACACAAGATATTCTGTTTCTGTGATCCAGAAGGGCATGGATGTGGCACTTTGAAAACCTACAAATGTTGTGCCCAGGATCTCTCTAAGGCAGGATGAGAACCCTGGGTTTCCTCCAGGGCTGTGGCAAGACCAGCACAAGCACACAAGGCAAGGTACAAGGTGTTCCCTCTCCATTTGAGTTATTCCAGTTAAGTGCTCCAAAAGAAGTTGAGGGCACACCCATTTTCATGAGTCATGATGAGGAAAAGCCGTTGCATGTCTGGGGTGTATGATACCAAATCAAGCTGATCCAAGGTTTGGCCCTCAGACTCTGAAGATGGATACAACATACCAGGGGTGGGATATTAGTTACCAAAACAGAGGGATGCAGCCTCTCCAACAGTTAAGGATGCAGCTGGTTTGGTATGAAAGGAGAAATTTTGGCTACCCTTGCAGAAATTAAAAAAAAAAAAAAGTTGCATTTTTCCTATTTCTGCACCGAAGTTTCACTTATTCTGAAAGGCTTAAGGGGATTGTTGGGAAAACCTTGGTGAATTCCTGCTTGTGCCTTTCACATGCACAAAAAATCCATCAGAAATTCCCAATTCCTTTGGACAAGCAGGTAATTTCCTACTGGGGATTCACATGTTGGCCCTGCCATGCCTTGGGAGACAGGGCTGGGACAGGCTTTATCATGCAGGCTGCAAACAAACAGCTGCCCTGCCGTAGAAGCCGAGAGCAAAATGTGTTTACTGTCACCCCTGCCTTTCATGGAAAATTGTTAAAAGTGAGAAGTATTACATCATTATATATCATTAAACCATAAGCAAGCCATAACCATTAAGCCATCAAATTCAGAGGGTTAAAGGCCTCTCTCTGAAATCCCTGAGGTGCTGCACATGAAGGCACAGCCCTGACCACCGACCGTGCGCTGAGGGCAGAAAGGATCCCTGTGGGGAATCTCATGACACAGGGGGATCTGGGCTGTCTGCACCTCCCACACCCATGGAGCAGGGAAACCCCTCTTTTCCAGAAGGTTCCTTCTTTTTTTTCTTTTCTTTCCCTTCTTTTTTTGATTTTTTTTTTTCCCATTAAACAAGCCCAAGCTTACAGAATGTGCTTTGCTGAGCTCAGACAGACTTTGTGGCTGTTGTGTGTTGGAGACTTTGCTCCTCAGCATTGCCACAGCCCCATCCAGCCCCTCTGTGTGCCCCCAGTCCATCCCAGCACACATCCCAGCCTTGGAATGGTCTGGGACTGCACCAGGTAAATACAACTGACAGAGTAACTGGTGGGGCTTTTCTTTGGAGAAAGTGTTGTTTGTTTCTGGGTTTGGATGTCAGATCACTGCAGCTCGTTTCACTGGTGCATTATCAAATCCCTTTTTTTCAGGTAACAAGGTGCAACCAAATCAGGGAGGGCTAAGAGGATTAATGAAGATGTGTGGCATCTGAGCCTGAAGTAAGCTCAGGTGGGAGCAAACAAAAATTCATCATCTAATGACCAGATATCCACAAAGGGCTCACTATTTCCAGAAGAGCAGCCAAAATGCAGTGTCAGGTGCCATCAGCAGCCTATATGAATCATCCCTGCAGTGAGGCTGTAGAACAAGGTGTTGGTTTGCTGTGTTCTTGCTTGATAAATCACCACCTTACAAATCCAGGGAAGGCAGGAAAACCTCATAATGTAGGGTTTGGGGTCTGTCCTATGGAGCGTGCCTTTCTTTCAGCCCCAAATGGAAAGGATGGTCTGACTAGACAGGAACGGGGTCCACTGAGCCTGGTCTCACTCACAATCCATCCCATAACATGGACAACTGAATTCTTTTATCCTTTTCCTGTGAAAATGGAGACAAATCCTCCAACATCTCAATGATTAATATCTAATACTGACCACAGGGAACCTCGGTACCATGGTGATGTGTCTGCGCAAAACACAGGATGGAAGAAAGATGCTAAATAAATAGACAAAGAATTCAGTCCAGAGAGAAACAGAGTTGTGGAAAACATTGAGGGAGGTCACTGGAGGAGCAGCAAAACTGTCAGCTGAGCTAAGCCAGTGGTCATGAGGGGACTGTCTTGCTGGCTTCCAGGCAAACAACTGACCCATGGATTAGGCAGCCATGTGTGGAATTAGGAAAAGGGAAGACAGCTGGGATTTTAAGAGGGTGAGACCCTTGTCCCCATGAAGCACCACCTCTGCAAACAAGGAGACAAGAGGGGCCAGAGGCACAGGGGACTGGCCCTTGCATTTAGTGTGGTCTGAAAGGCTGGGAGCTGTGGATGAGGAAGGAGATTTTAATTCACCCTGAGACTAGCAGGGACCCACCCACGAAGTATCAGGTTGGTTTTCTGAAGGGATTAAGGAGTCCTCACCCTTTTGGGAATTCTCTGTGCTGTTTTTGTTGCTGTCATCCAACAAAGGTGTGGCATCAGAGAGGTCACAGGAGAGGTGAGCAACGTGTTGAGTGCTTTGCTTCCCCCAGGATGGAGCAACACACAGCAACCAGACCAGGTGAGTCAGGAGAAGGGTAAGATAATAGGAGAGACCTGGAATGTGCATCAGCACTCAGTCCCTTCTAATCTTTTATACTAAAAATTGATGCAAATAACTTCTGAGTTCTCTCTCTTCAATTTTGGTAGACTAAGCCACAGGGAAAAGCAAAGGAACTCTTCTTCAAAGAAACAGTTTGCCCTATGGATTTGCATGGATTGGACATTCCCACCTCTCCTCAGGGCTTGAGCCTGGCACTGCTCTTCCCACTGGGGAGGTAATGGCCACAGGAAACCCCTTTCTCCTTCAGCAGCAATGCCAAGGAGTAAAAGGAGTGATTCCTGAACACCAAACCAGTAAAAAAGGGAAATTGGTGCCAAATTCTACAGGTTCCTGCCCACTGGATTTGACGAGGGGTTGTGATGATGAGAGGGCCACTCCTCTTGGTATTGGCAGGTAAGGGCAATGACCACATATTGTGGCTTATGAGGTTCAGATTGGATATTATGAATTAAAAAATTGGACTAGGAGGGTAAACAGAGCTGCAACAGGTCACCCAGAAAGTGGTGACATCCACACCCACAGCAGTGATCAGGCTTTGGGCAGCCAAAGCCACAGCTGACATGATCTGGTGTTGGAGACAGTCCTGCTCCAGATGGGAGGTTGGATTGCAGAGGTCTGGGGTCTTCCCTAGGGGAAGGAATAAAGTAAAAATGGCATAAAAAGAATAATCCTTCCTATTTTGAAGCCTCTTGGGATTTTGCAAGTCACCAAATATGTATTTTCACACAAATGAGGACACTGCCACACACCAGTGGGTAAGTGCAGCATGGGCTGCTCATTCTTTTGCATGCCCCATCTCCTATTAGGAAGCAATGGGGGGCCAGCTCCTTCCCAGTAGGCAGAGGGGTCTCCTTTGATAAGCAGATTGTGCCTTCTGGAGAACTGCTGGAAGGGCTTCAGTAGCCCATTTTCACTACTGACAGGTCAGAGATTTGGGTGTTTTGCTTCCCAGGTATTATCCATTATACTTTTTTTTTTTTTGATCACCTGCATGGAGCCTTTTTATGTGGCACTCACTGACAGAGGTCTCACCAGGCAACTGGGAACAAGCCCTGCTCACAGGCACAAGATGACAACCCGGGTTTGCTGCTCCCATGGTGACACTCCAGATAACCCACTCTGTAACTTCTGCAGATGCTCCTGTGTCGCTGCCACCAAAAAAGCCACACTTGGAGTCTTCACACGGCAGGGAAAGAATGAAAAAAGAATTTTCTCATAATTTTTCATGATGAGAAAACCAGTACATGCAGCAACAAGTGACTGGGCACACGCTCAGCTGTTAGCAGCTCTGCCGATGCCACTGGAAATGACTGTGGGATTTTTTAAGGACACATCAAATTGATTTGGATCTGTTAAAACCCAACGCCTTGATCTCCATCTGTGTTTTGAGTGTCCCTGCTGGAGGAGCAGAGGGAAGGAGAAATGTGAGCAGAGAACAGGATTTTCCTTGCCTCGTCCCCACCGAGTGTATTTGTTTAAACAAGATGGGTGGAACCAAAGCCATGCATGGGTGAAACTAAAAGGACTCAGTCTCTGTGCCTGAGCACTTCACACCAGCACATTTGCTCAAGTGTGTTTTCCTGCAATGAAAAAGCCACTGGAGTCCTCGTGGCTCACCCAAGGCAGCACCTTCTTCCCTCCAAAAATTCTTCATTACCACCCAGGCTTTTAAATTTAATATTTTTTTTGATTTTTTTTTTTTTTTTTCTTTTCCCCAGCTGCTGGTTTTCTTCTCCCTGCCTCTGGTATTCCAGGCAGTGGGTTTGCCTTCCTCACAGAACACAGCACCTTTTAAAACTGGTGGGATGGGCTGGGGATCCCATCCATTATACTATTTCCCAGCCCCATTTCCCAGCCCTCCTTTAACACCCTCCCCACAAAGAGGACGATCAGGGCTGTAGCTCATCCCCTATTCCACCACAGCTCATCCATTATTCCACTGCTTTCCAAATTCTATCCAATAAATGGGTTGGGTGGGTAGAAACCTTCACACATTATTAGGGTGCTTATTTTCAGTAGGGAAGTAATTCTGCAGGAATTCAGCCACGTACAAAACGTCATTTCTGTTCCTTTGCTGTCTGTGAGCAGACCTCTGGACCACATCAGGCACCTGCTTCACCCTTCCCGGGCTGAGTGCTGGAAAACATGCTCAACATCCCCTGCAAAGAGCAGCTCAGATGTTATTCACAGTAAGAGGAGATCCACCCAGCGCTGCTGGATTTGGTTAGACAGGAGTTAATCAGGACTTTTGAGGTCACTGAGCCCAAAGGTAACCAAACCAAGGCAGACACGGCTTTACTCAGGCTGGAGAAACTCCCCTGGCACAGTTTGCTAGTAAATGGGTGGCACGTGGCCACCAGGAGTCTGACAGCATTGCTCCAACACGACTCAGAAATACTCCAGCAGCTGCATGGGCCTCCATGGCACACCTAAGCCCAGCACTGAGGAGCCCTGCTCCCAGCACCAGCTCCACACAGAGCTTTACAGGGATCTGTGAGGAGATACCACGAAAACCAGGACTGGTGTGGATGGAGAGTTTGGAAACATGTCCTTGGTGAGTAAACACTCTTTTCCTTAAAACAAAACCAACACCAAAACAACAATAAAACAATTTATTCACACTCTTGGGAAAATGCTAATTAAAGTTTACTTTAAAATACTAGCAGACACGAGTGTGGGCTGTAACAGGAACATACTGTGAAGTGACAGGTCTGCAATAATCCCATCCCTCAGCCAAGACTAATTCATTCCAATCACACGGAGGTCCGAAATCCAGGGAGGCTCTTGGAGCCCAAGCATGTGCACTTGTGGGAGGTGCAAGAAGTGTCTCTGGAGCGAGAACAGGTGTGAGAGCAGGGGTTAATGGAGGGGGGTGCCAGGAGCCCAGCTCTGCAGCAAGCACAAGGAAAGCTCTCCCTGCTCCGCCACGGCAGCTTTGCTGAGCCCTCCCTCACGCTCCTTCCAAGCTTTGCTTTAGTCTGGAGCAGCCTGGCCATGGAGCACTGGGAAGAGCCATGGGAAGAGCTAAATGTGGCCTGGTACTGGAGGATGAGGTGCCATGACTGCTTTGCCTCTGAGGAGATGGGCACAGAATGGAATAACTCTGTCACCGTCGCGACAGGAAATAACACAACTCACGCACGGTGTTCCAGCATCTGAACAGGAATAGGAAAAGAGAGCTTTATTTTTCAGACCTCAACATTTATAGAATTCCAGAAGTGACAGTGGATTAGAGAATGACATTGCCATCTCTCCAACCACACTGGTCAGACTAACAGTCCATCAAAATTCTCCTCCTACAGAGAAGAATGTAAAACAATCATTATTTACATGAAAGTGTGTGAGAAACTCCATCACAAGAATATAAACATCAGAAGGCTTAGAGAAACTCAAAAAAAACAAGATGGCATAACTCTCTTTGCCTCTAAGAGCTAACAAACCCCTTGTTCCTCAGTGAGTCCAACACTGCCTTGAAACTCATGAGCCAGGCAAGAAAGGTCACTTGCCCTCTGCTTTAGCAAGGTTTTCCCCTGTGCCAAGTGACGCTGCAGCCACCTGAACAATCCCAAGCTTTCCAAACAGGAGCAGAAGTTTTCCATGCTCCATAAATTATCTGGAGCCAGGTGTTAGGTGAAACACCAGGCACTGGCAGAGCAGGGAAAAACCCTGTGAGGGCAATACTGAAAGGAAAATTAGTTTGTTCTAGCGATGCCCAGCTCCCCTCTTGTAACACCATGGCATTTGTGCCCAGATAGGCAAAGGCTGTTGAGGAAAAGGCTGAGGGACATAATTTCCATGGCTCCACACCATGTGCTTCCCTGTTCCTTTAAACCCCTATAATGCATTCCAATTTGAGCAGGGAAAGCTATAGAATGGGATGCATTCTTTGTGATTTTTTGCTTTTATGAGGCTATTTCCTAACTCACATGGGCCTGCTGCTAAAGGACTCAGCGTTGCCTTCATTCCAAGGTGCTTCAATAAAAGAGGACAAGAACACTGCAGCACACACAGGTCACTGTCCCTTGAGCAGAAGGGTGCCAAAAACATGTTTGCCAGCTCCAAGAATGGCCCGAGGATCACATCCTGAGTGCAGCACCAGCCTAACCCTGCCTCCACTCTCTGGGGGTGGCAATGAGGAGAGGCATGCTGGGTGTGGCAGGAAACCATTCCACCCATTTCCTGCAGCTGGTGTTATTTCTCCATTTCACTGGGATCCCACCTGCACTCACCCCAGCACTTTTCTCCTGGAATTTTTTTCTCCTGCTTTAATTAGATGGGACCAATAAACCATAAGTCAAATGGGTGATTTCACTTTTAATTACATTTTCCAAAAGGTTATAAATAGGTGCATTGAAGCACACACCAACCACTAGGTGCTAGCTTGTCAAGCCTGGTGTCACCTCACCTCTTGCAAGTCGTCCTGCTTAGTGCCACAGCAGATTTGGGAGCCCAGGTTGCTCCTCACAGCCTTCTGCCCACCTGATCCTGCCAGGATCTGACTCACAGCCCTGTGTGGCTGTGGACATGTGGCACTCTGCATTTCAGATGTGGTGGGTGCTCCTGCTTTAACTCACTGACCATTTCACTGGGCACCAAAAAGGAAAATGGGAAACATCTCCTTGAGTTATCATGGGATGGAAGTGGAAATGATGAGTCTCTCAAGTGCTTGGGAAAATTGTACCCTCTATCCAGGCTGAGGAGTGGTGACACCACCAGAGTACTGACTGCCTGTCCTCCTCTCCACCTCTGCACAGAATCACAACTGTAGATGATGTTTTTGGGAAACTATCACCATAGACACCGAGGGGAGAGCTCACCTCTCCTCTCCTTCCTCATGCAGCACAAAGGCTTTGACTTCCCTGCACATGGACCTGAGGTCCCCTTCACCCTCCTGCCCCATTCATCTGGACACAGCAGTGACAGATCTGTGCTCTGTGGTACAGCACAGAACTGGGGTGAGCTTGCTGGGCCCCCAGGAACCCCCTCCCCTGGCACTGAGCTGTCCTGAACAGTGTCACTGGCACTGAACCCCCTCCCCTGGCACTGAGCTGTCCTGAACAGTGTCACTGGCACTGAACCCCCTCCCCTGGCACTGAGCTGTCCTGAACAGTGTCACTGGCACTGAACTCCCTCACCTGGCACTGAGCTGTCCTGAACAGTGTCACTGGCACTGAACTCCCTCACCTGGCACTGAGCTCCTGTCCATGCCTCACAGAAGTGCTCTGAGATACTTCCATGATAGAGTTTCCTGCCTGTGAAATCCCCAGTGCACCCTGTGAGATGAATAAATATAAACCCTAAAAACTAACCCAACAGATGGGAAGCAATATAATGAAGGAAGATTATTTCCTACAGAACCTCCAGCTTCCTCCTTGGCCCTCTGAAGAGCTGAAAAACAAGGTCGGTGTAAATACTTCTCTATCCCAAAGCTGTTTAATAAAAACATCCCTAAGTTTACCAGACTGCTGCTTAGCTGTGACATCTTCCTAATTGGAGAGCAGGAACTTCAGGGTAGCTACTTCACTCTGATCAGAGTTTCTGGCCAGAAATCCGGGCCAGATCCACTGTTGCATTCACTGGAATTTGACTTTTTCCATATTAAGGGCCTCCTCTTTGTGCTGAAGTGTTGCATTTGAAAATAAGCAAACATCAAGTGTGAACTACAAGCCCCAGGGATTGTCCTTAAAAGTGTGGTTAGATATGCAAGAAACACTCCTGCACAAACCTCGTGGCCACTGGGAAACATGGAGTGCCAGCACCAAAGCCCAAAGGAGCCTAAGAGACAGTGACACTCAGGGATGTGTGACCACTCAGTTCAGAGCACAGCCAGACCTTGGGGCCTGGCTGCACTGATCTTGCACAAAAGAAGCAGCATTTGCACCATGATCCCTGAGCAATGTGAGTCAGACTGAAAAAGCTTGAGCAAAACCCAGTCTTTAAGTTTAACAAGCAGATGTAGTGTCTAGAAGCTGAAGAAGAATGTCTGCATCCTATGAGCAGATAGTGGAGAGAGCTGCCATCAGCATCCATGGATGCTTCCCACTAAAATACCTTTAAATAGCAGCTTCTACTCAGTATCCTACAGAAGACAACAGAGCTAAAATATCTTAATATAAGGGGATTTTGTTTTGGTCCAAACATCTTAATTTCAGATTTAGCAAGTGGCAAGCTGTGTGTCACATACCGCCCAGACAAAACCTGTCTTAATTTAGAGTTGACACAACACTTCTAACCTCAGGAAAAACAAAATCTCCTCACTCAAATGCCAGTTTGCATCTTCAAGACCAATGACAAGCACCTGAAAAGGTGTGCAGAGCCTCTTGCTGGGGCCTCAGAAGAGGATGTTGTGTTTTTAAGAGCATTGATGGGTGAAAAGCTGGGCAGCCTGCTTGTCTCTTCCCACAGGAGTTTTACTGACATGCCATAAAATAATGACTGTGACTTCTCCATCTTGCCCAGCTGCTTCTGGGCTGCCAGAGAGCAAGGAGCTGCTCCCAGCCTCGGGAGAGACAGCTTGCATGTACCCAGTGGCTGTGTTTTCAGATCTACTCTGCAGCCCTGTGGCACTTACTGTGCACTCAGAGCAGAGTTTTTGGGACTCATTTATCACCTCTCCCCTCTTCCCTGTCAGCCAGCACAGTGCAGTGTCCCAGGGACACTTCAGACTTGTCAGGCAGCCCAATTTGATCCACAGGGCCATGAGTTCAGTCTCCTTGTGCCCACCTCGGTGCCACCCCAAGCTCCAGGATTGAATTGGGATGAATCCACCACAGGAGAGGAGGGGAGGGGAAAAAAGACACCCATGTCCTAAACTTGAGACCCCTTGGAAAGGTGTGGAGGAAGAAAAAGTAAGGGGCTGCAGAGTGCCAGACCCCACATGCCTGGTGCAGGGCAGGTGAGTGGAGCACAAGCACTTTTGGAGGGGAAAGGAGCTGGGGACAGATGGATTTTGCTGGGAGGGAAGGAAAAACATCCCCACCCCCCACCCCTTCACACACTCTGCACATGCTATAAAGGTACAGAAACTGCTGGCCAAGGCAGGATAGTCTGGAAAGGGATTCATCCCCCAAACTCACACATCCCCTCCCCTCCCTGTTTGCCCTGGCACAGAGCTGCCAGCAGCTGGTGAGCAAACACACTGCTCTCCTTAAGAACAAGAACCAGGCACCCTCACACTCTGCACTGCCTTGAAAAACCCCCTCCAAAACTGACACAAACCTCCAAAGAGCAGCAAATGAGCTGGACCCTGCTGAAGCTGGACAGCAGCCTGGGGCCAGGGCAGCAGCACCCTGAGGCCCCAGCCTCACAACCCACCTGGGGCCTCTCTCCCAGCCCCCTCTTCCCCTCCAGCACATCCCTGGGTACCAGGGCAGTCGTGGCCCTAAGCATGGACTCCTCTTTCTGCCCTCCTGCAACTTTTAATCCTTTCCACCTCTGCAATTTTTAGTGTATCCAAGTTGTTTATGGCTACTCATAACTACCTGTAGTTTATGATTATATAGCTTATGACTCTAAGGACAGGTAGTGCACACGCCTTCAGGCACTTCTAGCAATGAGGGGACAGGATTTATTTCAAGGCAGGGCAATCTCCAGTTTCCTTAAGCAATATTATTGCATTCCTGTGTGGAATTTTTGAGTCTTAGTGAAGAAACACATGGAGAAATGCCTTTGGGTACACAAGTAATGAGTTACACACCTGCATAGATTTCTGAAAGACAGACATCACCACTCCAGGCTTTTAAAGGCTGTGGTCTTCAGCTCAAGAGCAGATTCCTCAGGTAAGGGAAAAAGCCCTCATCCTCTCCTTCAAAACCATGGACTGCTTGTTCAGTTTCAATATAAGCCTTCAGATAAAGGTGGTGTCCTGGAAGTTCAAAGGACAGAGCAAAAGCTGCAGCTGACAAAGTACATGAACTGAACTCATGCAAACTGTGGCATCTTTACCTTCAAAGAATGATCTGCACCCTCCTTCAAATTTCATACCCATTAGTTACATGTATTACTAGCTTCAAATATACAACATTGCTCAAAATCCAATTATTTTACACATTAGAGGAAAAAAACCCTTTGCGTGCAACCCAAATTATGCATGAAAACTCACAGCAAAACTAATTTCTTAGCAGGTTTAAACAGCATGATGGGGAAAAAAGAGGCAAAAAAATGGACATTATGTTTAATCTGTGGGCAAATATTCTTAGGCAACTTTTAACCATTTGCTTCCAAGTTTTGTAAAAGGACTAGGAAAGTGCCCAAATGCCTGAAGTTTGTATTTTTTCAGTGAGAAGGTAAAATTTTTCAATCTTGCTTTATACACCACCTTACCTATTTGGTCATCCAAACAGGTTTGTGTCCTTTACCTTTCCCAGAAGAGGACAAGCTCTGTAAAGCTGAAGCTGCTGTGCCACACGAGCAAAAAACTACAACTGCACAGCCCACACATCATCCCCCTCACAAACATTGCAAAAATATCCCTTTCCAGGGTCACAAAACCTCCAAAACTCTGATTCTGGCTTTATTTCGGACCAGAATCCTGTAGTCTAACATTCTACATTTTCTAGCATGATTTTCTAGCTAATTTCCCCAGCTCAGGTATTTCCTTGCCAAGGTTTGGTGAAGGCTTACCTGGCCTCCTACTGTCCTTTTCAGGGAGAAGGGAAGAAAAGGATTGGTCTGCTAATTCCAGTTGCCACAGTCAGGAGCAGGAGACATTATTTCTTCAGTAACTTCCAATGGCAAACCTTTTTCCTGAATATTGTCTCAGAATATTGCTGCTGTCTGCTGGCATTCTGTGCAACCTGGAGGTCCCACCTGCTGTCTGTGCTCAGTACCCAGCATTCCCTCTTGGAGAAGCACAGGAAGGCAGAGGAGAGAGTTCTCTTCCCAGGGCTCTGCATATCCTACAAAGGAAGCAGAGTTAAATGCTGATAGGAACAAAAGCTGCTCTCGGAAGGACGTTCTGTCCTCAATTCCATCAGAAAGGACTGAGCAAGCAGGGTTTGACAGAGCAAGAGGAAAATCAGGATCATCCAAGTCAGACAGAACTGTTGGCAGCTATTTTCTTCCTACTTTTGATGGCTCTCAGCTATTGTCATACCTGGAATCAAGTCAAAAGCATGCTTATCCTGCTGTGCAAAGCTGTTTCTCTCAGCCTCTATAATAAATCAGGGGCATTAGCAAACTTCTTAGGCAGGTTGCAAAAAAGCACCATCCTATATTTAAAATGCACCAACTTCCAGCTGAGGTCAGTCGTGTTTCCTTTTAATTCTGATTGCTTAATTTTAAGGCAGCTGAGCTGTCCCCTCTTCCAAGACTCCTCATGCCAAGCACTGAATTCCCTGCTCACCTCCTGGCCTCAGCAGGATGGAGAAAGCTCCCTGAGAACCAGGCCCTCAATGGCTCTGGAATGTCACCTGAGCATCTGCTTCACAGGGAACTGATCTCACCTGGGATTCTCTCTGCACAGCAGAGATTTCACAGCAATGCCACAATGCTCCTCACCTTAACGTCAGAGGGAAATTTAAACAGGAGAGGCATCTAAAAGAATCCATTGCCAGTGTCTCCATGAATAGCTGGGCTTCATTTTTATACAGATTTGAAACAATATTTCCAATCCATTTTCAGCCAAAAGGGCTGTTTACACATGCCTGTACCTCCCTACCAGTCATGCACTCTGGAGGTAAAATAGTTCATCAGATCTTCCAGTCAAGTTTAGAAAGTTTGAGCAAACCCTTTGAGGGAAGTAGGAGAGTTCTGCATATTTTGAAAAAAGCCAGAGAACAAACAAACAAACAAACAAACAAAAACCCCCTGAAATTTGTAATTTCTGCAATGGAGGAAAATCTGGTGATCTAACACCAATTACGAACAGTCAAGAAAATATTGAGCAATTCTGAAAAATGGTGGGGGATAAACCTTGGACTGCTGCAGCAAGAGGGTGGTGAACACTTCACCCTGGGAACCATCCTGTGCTGTTGCTCAGACCTGAGTAATTTAAGTGAGGAGAGAAATCTACTGCTCAAAATAAAATCAGACAAAATGGCTGAGGAGAGTCTTGACCTTTTTATGTCCGTTTTTCTGTGAAATTTGCAAACTTTATTGGAGGCCACTTCCTGCATTCACAGAACACTACTCTTCTTCATTAATACCCCAATAAGTCTGCAGAACGATGTCAGAGCCAGGGCTGCTCAAGACCTGCTTTTAACCATTTCCTTTCAGATAAATGTCATGATCAGCTCAAACCCAGTTATCAGCAATCAGCTGAAATCTTCTGCCACCTCCTCAAGGGCTCTTTCCCCCCATGAGGAGCAGCACCATGAACAGTCACATAACCAACTGCTGACAGTAGGAGATGAGGTCTTTGAATAGATTGGCTATGTCATTCCAAGTCTTAGCTCCATAGCACTAACTTTAATTGCCAGATAATTTCCACCTGCTCCTCTCAAATTTTGTATGAATATACAGGAGATTTCCGCTATGAAGTAGCTTTCAACACCATATGGGAGACTAAGTTATTCCCTTTTCAAAGAGGAGTTTGTGAGACCAAGAAAAACAGCTTGTTGACACTTGAAAATTTAGAGGAACTTTTCTGGATGCTCTTAAGCTAGAATAAGAAAATGTATTAAGTCAAGTTAAAATAAATCAGCTTCTATTCCAGAATGAGTGCTATTATATTTTATTCAGTGCATTAGTTTTTATAGTTCTGTTTTATATCTGTGTGAGTCCAAAGGCTCTCACGGGCCATGGCTACACTTTAATTGACTTTACTAGGTCAGACTCTTGAAAAGAGGCTGAAGGGCTGAAGGACTGGAGCTCCCAAAAGGCTGATCCCCATGGCAGAAACCTGTGGAGTGGATGGAGTATTCCCTGGGCTGTGAACAGGTAGGAAGAGCTGCACATCTCAAGACAAGATAATTTTAAGCACTACACTGAGGGGAAGTGTCCCCAGCTCAACAAAAGGACCAGGAAGCCACCACTGAAGGATGAGGATGGAGGTGTCTTTATCTTACCTCCCCATAAGTCTGCATTCACTCCTCAGTGCAGCACTTTGATCTTTCAAATCAACAACTTGGATACTGAAGAATTTCTCCTTTGAAAAAGAAAAAAAAAAAAAAAGGAGAAGGAAAATGCAAAACTAAAAGCTTTCATTCAGTATCTCATTGGTTAAGGTATTTTTACCCAATATGGGACCTAATTTCAGCCTCTTTCTGAAGATGAGGTGAATCTTTTCTGCAGAGTGAAATTGTCACTTGAGACTATCTCATCCAGGAGAAAAGGCTACTTTTCCTGTGGAGCCACCAGCCCTTGGTGAGGCTCTGTTATCTAACATGGAACATGAGCACTCATCATCCAGACAAACACTGGCAACGTTTGCAGAAGGCTGAGAAGCCCAAAGCTGTCAGGAAAAACGAGGGAGACTGTGGTGGCCAAGTCCCTTAGACACTCTTCTCAGAGGAACACCCTGTGGATGCCAGCATGGAAATGCCCTGTGGATGCCTTAAGCATGGCCTATGAACACCCTGCATTTTAACCACCTGCCTAACTAAAAGCCTTGAGGACACTCCTCTTCAGACCTCATGTGTGTGACCATCCAGCAGAGCCTCTGCTGATGGACTCTAGATCTTCCTCTCTCTGCAGAGGAAAAGTGTGATGGATTTTATCCCAAGTGATTTAAAGCCAGATGCTCCACAAGCAGCAGAATCCCCAGTCACACCCACCAGGACCTATTACCTTTTCTTTAAATGGCT